>JAAGNO010012075.1:14603-52285 GCA_033439905.1 Ceryle rudis
TATAGTTATCAAATAGGTTTTTCTGTGATTTTTTTTTTTAAACATAGCCAATACTTAAGATTTAGTGGTTGTGATTTATCTTCCTAGCTATCTGTATTTTTATAATGTATAGATATGAGCCTTAATTGGTGATAATAGGCTTCCTTTATGATCAGTAATAAGTAGGAAGCGTTGAGGAACAATTCATCAGATCCAATATTAAAATCCGCTCAAAGATTAGATCAATTATACCCTAAACACCATAAACAGCAAGAGTTCACAGGGTAGTTCAGCCAACTTTTTGGAGAACAGTTCAGATGCTATAAGAAGGGTTTCAGATCAGCCAGTGAAGATATTACCACTTTTACGCCACAATTCCTTCTTCTTTACATACAATCCATCCCTAATTAAGAATGCTCCAGATTAGAAGACCTTTATCATTTACAACGCAGAAGCTGACTCAACTTACTTGGTAAGAACTTGTTTAGTACAATTGTGATAATCAATTCGAAGGAGGCAGTAAGAAACAATGTCTGCTCTTGAGAGGGAAGGGAAAATTGAAAAGTAAGGAGAATTCCAAGAAGGAAGCCAAAACTACAGAATGTAGGAACCACATTAAAAATATTACCTTGAATGAAGCTTTGTCATTCGTCTTCCTTGGATATAGATTTGTAGCTGCAGACTGGGAGTAAACACTGAGATATTTAAGATATTGCTGAAGAGACTTGGCCAAGTTCACATCATTTTCCAGATTGTAATTTCTTTCATTATCTGCATTCCGTCCCAAAGTCCTGCACAGCAAAAGCAACAAAAAGTTACCAGCCTGTACAACAAATAAAGTGCCCAGCTGAAAACGCAATGCAAACCACGGAAGTTAGTTTCATACGTAACAAGAGTCACTCAAAAGCTTAGCAACCAAAAAAAGTACAGGAAATGCAATGTTTTGGCAAAAGCAGTCAAAAAATCTTGCACTATTAACAATTTATTGCAGGAATCAAAGTTAATGATCCAACAGTAGATCACATAAAATGCCTACATCAAGGCAAAGCCATATTAGGAAGAAAACACATGTAAAAAGAATGTATGCATGATTAAAATGCACCCCAAAGAAATGTGAGATGTTTCTAAGATTTTAAAAAACTGCTCAGTGATGATGAGATTTAACATCAATTTGGCCCTGCACCAACTGAAAGAAAATAGTGAGTCTTCTGGATGTGCAGAAATAACTCAGCGAGTCAGGTCCAGAAAAAGGCTTAAAAAGGGAATAATGGGATGGAACAAGTATCTCTTCTGATCTTCTCATATGCCTGGGATTCACAGAACAGCAGTGTTTCCTAAATGGTTTAGACAGCAAAGAAAAGCTAAACATGCGATGAAACAACAGCACTGTAGAGGTGTTTATATGGGATTCAGAGCGCTGTGTGCAGTGAATCTGAATTATTACCAGCTCCCATCATCTATCTCAACAACACATCAATGATGATAATTTAAATGTCAACACCAGTAACTATTTCATTCCTTGTGCTAGAAAACAGAGAGAGGGTTCCCAGTCTTTGAGTGACACACTGTTTTGAGGGAAATCACCTTTTTGATGTCACCATTTCCTCCCCATATGCCCACACAGTTCTTTACTGAAGAACAATTCCAGGTGGAAGAGCTTTCCAGCTCAGAGAGACGAGGTACCATTTGACTTTCAATATCTCTGTGCCACTGTAAGCAAAACTTTATTCTACCAGCTCACGTCATGGTACTTCTGTAGGGGCATAGCTTGAGAGAGTACCATTATGTTATTTTCCAAATCTTGGGTTTAATTACTTTACACACAAAGTAACAGATCCCTTCAGTGCTCACAGTTGCATCAAATGTGTGTCCTGACTAATTTATTACCAATAAAAGCAATTAATAATCTAATTTACCGTGGGGGCATTGCAACCAATAGTGCTTCCAGGGTTGCTCACTTTCAGATACCAGAAAAATCCTCCACCTCTTCCCAATGTAAAACAACCAACTGCCCAGCAGGCACACAAACCCTAGGAAAACAAAGTTTTACTGCACAGAGCACTACAATGATCTTGATATAATTCTCCATAAGATTGCTTCCCCCTCATGCTGTTCATTTTTCTTATTCCAGAACTCTAAATTCTGTCTTATGATGGAGGGTGGACATGCAGGTAACATTATGCACCTACTTTTCAGCTTAAAGCCAGACTAAAATTGTTCTGAAGTTGTAGAAAGAGAGATGGGCAGTTTGCTTTCTGCTTCAATAGAGGTGAACTAATCCAAAGATGGTCTCATCATAGAATGTATCCCAGTTTCAAACACTCATCTTTCATTCATCAATTAATTCCAACACCTATCTTCTCCTTTCTTCACTAACTTTGAAAAGAAATGGAAAATGGAAATACCAGATCAAATTCCACACCGAGGATTTCCACTGGAGCTAATGGGAACTGAATGTACAGATAAAAGACAGTATTTAGGTTAGCTTTTCAAGCCATTATTTACAGTATATAATCGCTCGCACTGGTGGGTAGAAGCAAAATCTGGGGTCTAGGATTTCTCATTTTTCTTACGGAGACAAAATTTGCACTCAAATTGTGTTTCAATTCCACATTAGATACAGCATTTTATGATATAAACTTTTAAACAATTAAAATGTAAAAGTCTAACAAAGCATTAGATTTCATTTGATGACAATTTTAATAGAATCCTTTGAATACATATGAAAGTTTGTTAAAAACTTTTGTTCTTCACCATTGTATCACTGTTATTCACCTCGTTAACACAGGAAGTAATATATATTAAATGAACTACTATTGCAACTGAATTAAAATATTTCCTTTAAATTTGGCAAAGTGATACTGAAAAACAGAAAGTCAAATATATAAAAACACCTGGTGAGTAGGAGAAATGACTGTCAGCTGAGTTTTTGTGCACTAGTTTGGAACTATTTTCATTTTAAATTTGTTCCGAAAATACAAAGAACTTTAGGGTATAAAGACAATAACATATATAATTATTTATCCACAGAAATAATTACATATTTCCTAGAAAAAAAACAGAGCTTTAGAAGCTTTCCTGTGGGAATATCTGAATCACTGCACCTCAGTTATTTCTAGAATGTTCTCAATTAATAGATATCACAATTTTTAGAATAAAGTTTCTCTCTTTTAAAAGCTGTGAGGGTCTTATTACTGACTTAATGATGGTTTTATTATAGAAATAATGCTATACTCCATTTCATACATTAAAGTTTGCTGGAAATGTTTGTGATTTTGCCTAATTTCACCAATGAACACAACTGACATTTATTCCCTGTGTGCAGAATGGACTTTTTTCCTTTATCTTGGATCCTCTTTCAAGAGTAGGGTTTTTTTGAAATTTAATAAGGGCCCGGGAAGTACCATGTACACTCCAGTTAGACACCAAAGAAAGAACTTTCATCTTGAAATCAAGCTCCCAGCTTCAGCATTTTTTTAAAGATGAAATCCATGTCTTCTGTTTCATCAGATTTATTACACACTAATTTAGCCTAAGTCAATTTACCTTTCAAGTGTCTGAGTCTATTTTCTTGCTCTCTCTAGCTATGTGGGGACTAATGACTCATTAGTATAACTTCATATTGTCTTATTACACACGTTACCCTTAATAAAAGGTCTTCCTGCCATAATGTTTCTTTGATCATTAGATACCTACACTAAGTTGCTTTTTTAATTATTTAATTACTATCTGATCAGATTTTAGCAAGTGCACTGAGCATGCTGAGCATATAGCAAACTTGATCAGAATCTACAAGATGCCAGAGAAAACGTTCCTACTGTTCTCTGACCTACAGAATATATTGCAAATGGACAACCAGAAAAATCAATTATTGTTTTAAACTGCTGGCACATAATTCTTTTAGAAGCACAGCTTGGTAACTTCAGAAAATCCATCCACAATAGGAACTCCTATAAGCGGAACACATTTGAAATTCTGATGTTCCTAAGGTGTCAATACACAAAATGGTTTTTTGGTTTTTTGTTTT
The DNA here is from genome assembly GCA_033439905.1 of Ceryle rudis. NCBI lineage: Eukaryota > Metazoa > Chordata > Aves > Coraciiformes > Cerylidae > Ceryle > Ceryle rudis. The sequence goes on from JAAGNO010012075.1 coordinate 18,610, forward strand.
TTTTTTTAATGTATAGTTCTAGTTAAAATGCAAACCTGATCACAGCAGGAACTCCTAAGAGTGATCATCTGTTCTTAGTCAAAACCAGAAATTATTTCTTCTATCTTCTTATACGTGTTATTTTTATATAACTATGAATCTGCACCACTGCAGAATATAGTCTTGATCTCATGGAATTCTGGCATTTTTTACCTTATTGTTATGAATAAAAGTTTTAGATACACACATTCTGAAAAAGAAAAATCCCCCGAATCATAGAATGTTTTGGGCTGGAAGGGATGATTAAGGGTCATCTTATCCAATCCCCCTGCAGTGATCAGGGACAACTTCAACCAGACCAGGGTGCTCAGAGCACCATCCATCCTGACCTTGAATGTTTCCAGGGATGGAGCTTCTACCACCATCATTCAAATACACTTTTTATACCATGTACAGAGAGTCATTCATACAATAATGGCATTCTGTATATCTAAGCAATGAAAACATGCTTATGGATTCAGTCACATATTGTTATCACGTTTATGGTAATCTCCTTTAGAAGTTAAGTTTCTACCTTAATGCATTTCTGAAATGTATGGTGCTGTGATTTTAAGGAATGCTTCTGAATCCGCAAATATGTGAAATACAGGGTCAAATTCTATGAATTAAATCAAAACTGAAAGAAACAGCTGAAGCCACTGGGCACTATCAATTACAGAGTATTTTTATTTCCATAAAAGAACAGAGAAAAGAAATAGTTCTGCAGTATATTCAAACCACATACTGTGGTATATGAAGCTCTAAAGTCCAACATTCAACATCTTGCTCATCAAGGCTAGAAGCTCAACCTTTCTCCCACTATGAAGAAAGTATTCTAAGAAATAGCACTTCCTTTCAATTTCACTAATTTTGAGATTGCATTTCTTAAAATCATACAGGAGAAAGCAAAATTTACCATTTTTAATGTTTCTAAAATTGCACTAAAGTATGCACTTTAAAATTTCCTTTTGAGGTTTGTGTGTTTAGTTTCACTTAAAAGCGTGTATGGCTGAATAGATGAGGTAAAAGAGTATATTTCTATGTGTGTCAGTATATGAAGATGATATAATTTCAGGTCTGCTACCATATCACTCTACAGAATTAGATATTGTGTTTCTTGATGCCAAAAACTAAGTCACTCCTCAGTATCTTTCAAGCAATGAGGAAAATGGCTTCTATTACAAAGAATAGATAGAGATGTTCCAACATTGTTTTCTGTCATGGGAACTTGCATGAATCTCTCCTTCCTGGACAAATTTTGCAAATCAGAACCTATGAACTTTGAAACAAATATGAGCTTGAAGATATAATTAGTTGCTCAAATGTTATTCAGTACTTCTTTTAGTTTCTTTCTGTGGGTTTATTCCAGAACAAAATGCTGTGGATGAACTACTGTATAAATTTTCCCTTTTAAGCCAGTCATAAGTAGAGCTGGCTGAATTGACACTAGACACTGAGAAGACTTGGTAGAATCATAGAATGGTAGGGAATGAAAGGGACCTCGAAAGATCATCTAGTCCAACCCCCCTGCCAGTGCAGGAACACCTAGGGCAGGCCGCACAGGAACATATCCAGGTGAGTTTTGAAAGTGTCTAGAGAAGGAGACTCCACAGTCTCTCTGGGCAGCCTCTTCCAGGGCTCTGTCACTTTCATAGTGAACAAGTTTTTCCTCATGCTGAGGTGGATCTTCCTGTGCTTCACCTTGCTACCATTACTTCTTGTCCTGTCGCAGGGCACCACTGAAAAGAGACTGGACCCTCCTACTTGACACCCACCCTTCAGATATTTGTGAACATTAATATGATCCCCTCTCAGCCTTCTCTTTTCTAGGCTAAACAGCCCCAGGGCTCTCAGCCTTTCCTTGTGAGAGAGATCTTCCAGTCCCTTAATTATCTTTGTAGCTCTCCGCTGGACTCTCTCTAGAAGACTTGATATTTTAAATTCTGACACGTAACATAACAATAAAAGGCATATTTTCTTAACTTGATTACAATCAGAACTGCGTTCAAGGTTTTCTGTCTGCTGTTTTCCTACTGGTATAGTCAGTGCTGCTCTACAACTGGTTTCCCTTTAGCATATAGACAGTGGTTTTGGTGATGTATTTAATTTGGCCTCAGTGGCAATCTTATTTCTCATCATTTGCAAACCCTTCCAAAAACCTACCAGTCGAAAACACCATTGAAGACTTACCTTCCTGCGTCAGATCCTTCAGAGGCAAATATATCAGGGCGTCTGCTGTGGATTTTGTGAATGGTTGAGAGTTCCTGACCAATGACGTGCTGTGTATAATCATCTCGCCAGGTAAGACCTAATAAATAATGGAAACAACAAACAAAACAAAACAAAAAAGTAAACACACTATTTAGTAACTAGGAAGAAGCTTTATTCAATTGGAACCCAAGAGTGAACTACAGATTCTTTTCTGTAGGAAACTTTGTTAATCAGATTTTTCTTATCATGAAAGGAAGATAGTTGATGATGTGAGCAGACTTTGAAAGACTACTATAAGCAGAAATTTAGCTAGTTACAAAATAGCTTGAAGAGATAAAAAGGGGTTACTTTGGACAAATGTGGAAGAGTTCTCTCACTAACTGGTATCTACTGAAAGGTTGTTTCACTTCTTCCCCATTCACGGTACCCTGTCCCATCTCCCATTTTCCCCTGAAACTATGTTTTTAGAACATTAAGGAGATAGTACTTCTATGGAAATAAGTATTTTGAGTTTTAGTATAAGACATGTGAAGGTCCATTTTTGTTTTCCTTATACTTAAATGTTGTGACAATTAACTTTACAACAAGGGGGGGGGGGGTGTGTGCAAATATGAAGGCAAATTCCAGTGATTACTCTTTAATTACATGCTCTGCCAATTGCATAGTAATTATACTTGAAATAATGATATAACTCCAAACATAATTGTTACGCAATTTGTAGATTTTAGATGTTACGGTAACACTGCTTCATAGAACTTGCCCATGTAATTATCTGTAATTATCTAATAACTAAATATCACATAATTGAAGTGAATTTCTGCTTTTACACCATGTGCAGTAAAACACAGCAAACCCCTTAAATTAATATTTATATAAGTTCCAGATATGGTTATCCTGCTAAGATCTTCCTGAAAGAAAACACATAAAGAAAAATCTTCTCTAGTACTAGATGGAAGGGGACATATTTGGTTGCTAGAATCAGCCTCAGAAGGGGGATTTCTGTTTCAGTCCCTATTTCATACATATATTATATAATTTATCTCTTTTTGCAGTCAGTATCAGATTTGATGGTATGGGCAGGCTCTTAAGATGCAGCTGAAGCATCATCAGTCTCAGCAGAACCCAGAACTTGGCCATCTCACTCCTTGGATGAGTGCTTTATCCAGTGAGCTATTACAGTAAGGGCTGTTCTTCAGATTTTTCCACACTATTGAGGTGGAGTTCATTGTCTCTTTACTGAAGTTAAAAAAAAAGTCTAAATAGGAGATTTGTCCATTCTGCCAATGCAGACATTTCTGAGCATGCAGAAGTAAAATTTACTTTAACATTTATTAAATTTTCAGCCTAAGGAGTAGTTACTTAAAAGAAGTTGGGTATAAAATTAGACAGGCCTAGGAAGTATGCAAATGCTATTGTCTGGGATTTGGATAAGTTTTAGGAAATAAAGGCCCAATTCAGGGAAGATTTAGGTAGACTATATCCCAACTTCATTTTTAAAATTAAGTAATATTAATAAACAATCTAGAATTGATGTAAATATGCATGAAGGCTTTAAAAAACAAAAAAGCTCTCTGACACCTCTCACACTCTGCTTTTGCTCCTTCTTTCTCCTTCTCTTAAATAAAAATGTTACTCAAGTTTATTGAGGAAACAGTTCACCTGAAATCATGTTAGATGTTAATGGCTACAGTAAATGACTCCAGACCCATGGGAGGGGGAAGAATCTCTATCTAATCTATTTTTAGTTCTGATTCATCCTTTTCAAATGCAAATCTCACCTTTTCAAATGTGCCATAGATGGATTCAAATAATTTCACAATTCTCAATCTAACACTGCTCAGAAGACATTTTTACGTGAACATACAAAAATGACTCACCATGCACCTATGATATTTTGGTGTAGTGCTATTAAAATTATTTTTAAATGAAAGTTTTTATATACTTGTGTATGTTTGAGTTTACTTCTCTGTTGCCTAGCGCTATACGTTTCTGTTTGTTTTACAAATTCACGCAGGAGAAAAGCCTAAGATAACATTCATTTAGAAGAATGTGCAACAAAAAAAAAGTGCAGCTAAAATGCGTATATGTTTAAATCATTAGCATAGCTAATTTATGAACTAGGTCTCCAAAATCACTACAGTTTCCCTTTGTAACCCTAAGCCAATACTAGCCCTGTTGAAGGCTAAAGAATATAAAATAACATAAACTTGGAAGGAAAATACACAGAATTACTCTGAAGAGTTTTGTTCATATTAAAGCAAGAAGAGTTCATCTGCAGTACCTGCACACAGACAGGAAATTCAACTCTCAATCCTATGCACATACACATGGCTGCAGACAGAGGGGCCAATTGCCAGTTATGGTTTTACACCTCCACAAAATGGTGGTTTTGGTAAAAGAGCATAAGAAATCACAGTTCTCACTGGTCGTGATAACAGTTTATTTTCTATTAACTTCAGTACATCTTACTTCTCTTACGGCAATGTTTTTTCTCCTAGTAGTTTTCAAATCAGTCCAAGCTTCCCATCCTTAATACTGTAAAAGAACACGACTGGGGCATTTAAAGAGAGCAAACAGATGAAAGAAAAACAGGATACATGTTACAGAAGTTAAGAAACTATAGAGTTAAGGGAGTATACCCTCTCAATGCCATCTCCTAGTGCTTCCAACTCATGTAAGTCTTAGAATAAGGCATGGATGAAAAATGAAAATTTTAACTCATTAAAAAATCCCCCGTCAATAAGCTAATATTGCTGTTTCTTACTCAACTATCTCAGCAACTGCAACGTGTCTAAAGCTAACCTTGTGTCAATCATTTTCCAGCACTGTTTCAGTTTCAAAAGAATCTCTCCCACACACTGAGCTCAATAGAACAGCACATTCAAAACCCATAATGCCATGCTGACAGTTGCAATCAAAATTAAGGTTGAGAATGAGCATATGACACCGTACAGTGATTTCCTGTTCCCTTTGTCTCTGCCGTCACACCTAGCACCAGCTCCTGCCTCACCACCCAATTATTACGATTTATCTCCACTGGCTGAGCAGGATCACAGCAGTGCTTGAGTACACACATTACTTCCATGTCACTAACGGGGAACGGTATGGGGGGACTCCCAAGCCCTGATTAACCATCCCCCCCTGCTGCAGGTCTGCCCAGGACCTGCGTCTCCCAACCATGAATTCCCACAGATGGACAATGCCAAAGAAAGAGAGAAGGAATCTGTTAGACAGTGGAGTGACGCAAATACTATGACAACAACAGCAGCAGCAGCTATAAAATTGCTCTCTGTTGAAGAGCATTGCTAGTAGTGAGACCCCATGAAAAATAGCCTTTGGCACAAATTTTCCCCACAAGAAGTAGCATTTTTCACTTGTGTCAGAGCCCAGGGTTTAATTATTTTTCTATTTTAATTGAAATACCATAACGTAAATGTATGTGAAAAGGGAATGCTAGTGTACAGACAATGAAAGAAAGACATTAATACCTTTCGTAAACCCAACCTGCACATTAAAACCAATGGAGGTGCTCGGATACAATGTGATCTTTCCTTATTATCATTAGGTATCTCCATGGATCTTTTCTGTCCACAGCAAAATTAAATATTATTACCCACAACTACAAATATCATAATGGCATTATTATTGCCTAGGTCCTCATTATGTTCAACACTGAGCAATGAATATGTCAACAGAGAGTGTATGTCTAAGAATTATTTTATTAATTGAAATCAAAATAAAAGTAAGCAGTGTAAATAGAGGGGGGGAAAAAAACCTAAACATTTTCACAGTTTCACACTGGTGAAGATAATATTGGCTTCTATATCCAAAATTAAAGTCAAAATTATTTTAATATTTATAATAAAATTTCATTTTTAACCTGCTTAATTGGCTTTGCTACCATATCAGTCGCACAGAATTACTGAAAAATAATCAAAACATGTATTTCCTTCTCTTGACTGTTCATTTTTCTAAGTAATGGCATTCTTTTCTGTGGTTTTGACTTTGTTTTTCATCTTAGAGAAACTTGATGCCTCTCCCAATATACCTGACCACATCTTCAATGCACGTAAATTGTATTAGCAACTGTTAAAAACATTAATCTGCTACTTCTCCGTCTCATCTAGTTCAGAATTATTCATACAAATAATCTTCACCCCCTCTGAAGGCTAAGCAAGAAAAACAACAGCTATTTAACTTTGCAAAGGAGTTGTGGTGTAAAACAGTAGACCCCAATTTCAGTCCTTTAAAGAAACAATAGTTCTCACTGCCCAAAGATCTGGCTGTGGAAATCCTCCTGCTCATACCCTCAACCCTCTTCCTGACCAGCCTGGCTGAGGCTGCACAGGGCTCTGCAGGCAAGTCCAGCAAAACCTGCGTCTGGCAAGGTAACACTGTGAGACTTTTCTTCTTGTGCCAATCGAAAACCATAATGATTAACTCTGCATCAATATATTAACATAAAAAATTATTTTTTAAGTACCAAGTCCATTCAAAGCAAGAGGAGACTACTATATATTGGCAGAAACGTATGTACTAAAACTTGATCCTTCTTTGTCAAGAAAATCCCTGTATAGAAGCAAAAAAACTCAGAAGTGTTCAGACTTGAAGCCAGAACATATTACTATTTTTGAGTTGTGTTCCACAGTTTTTGGTAATGTTATCCATTTTGTCCCTACATGGTGGATGAAAAAATAGGTTTTCCTCTGAGCTACCTTCAACTGCTACTTCATTTCTGCCAGGAAACTCTCAGTTGTAGAGCTCAGAGACTTTCATCCCCCATGCCATGTGTTTCAAATTGTTAATGCCTACTTTAGCTGTCAGAATGTCTGCAGAATTGGGAATGATTGGCTTTCTTCCCTATTTTCACAACAGACAGGTCAACATATAGACATGACTTTCTGTAGGCTGCTTTTCCACATTCTCCAGAGGAGCTGCACTTGTTCTCATCCAAGACCTCGATTTTCAGAGCTCAAGGACATAGCCAGTAGTGTTTACATACATATTTCAGTACTGGCTAAGTCAAAAATGCAGTTTTAATGTTGAGGTTGCTGCATGTATAACAAAATTAAGTCTTTCAATTACTGTATATTTCTACCTAAGAATGCAGACAAAAGATAAAATCCTAACATTTCCTCTTACAAATAAAAGGAAAACAGAACTTATTCTGAAAGCAATTTTGCAATACAATAATAGGTTAATAGCAAACATAGTAATAGAGAATTTAAACCCATCTCTTAAGCCATACCCTGTACCTTGGGCTTGGAATATTTATTTGTTCTGAAAATTGTAACTAAAGAGAGTTTCCACAAACTCGGAAGAAAATCTGCCAAGACAGTTTTGCACTACACTTCCATGAAAACTTACTCAAATTTGTTTGCGCTGGTCAAACATTAGATGTCTTCAAGATGAAAAGAAAATCTGATACAGACTGCATTAGAAGAAATGACTGGGAGTTATAAGTAGTCATCACCACTCTTGTTCTATCCATTTCAGCAGGAACTGTGGTCTTTCTCTCCTCGAAGTCCTCAGGAAATTTTTTTTTGTTTCCTTCCCTTCTCCACTGCATTCCCCGGCAGCAGTGCCAAATACCAGATTTGCATGGGTGAGCGTGTTGCCCTCTTTTGGAGCTTCTAATGTGATCTTTATAATATGCAAGAATTTCAGTCACTGTGTTCAGCAATTCACTAACACTCACAGGGAAAGAGCTTCCATTTGAATGAACAGATGAAAGGGCTGCCTAAGGATTATGGTTTCAATTTTTCATATATTGTTTTATTATACATAAAAGTGATAATCTCCATAGAATTAAATTACCAGCAATATCTTCTTACAGACTTGATTTTCATTTACTCTATGTAACTATCCCACAAGGTGGATGAAGGCTTCTCTCTTCAGTTTTTTGGAATTTCTATTATTTCAAAAAGCTAAATGTGTCTTTCATTTGCCAAGGAGATTATAAAATGCTCTCACAGGACTCAGTATGCAATGTTTCCTTACCTTTATTTCAACTCTTGTAGACAGCTAGAAATAACTGGTTTATACAAGAGAAAGTTACTAAGCATTACATAAGATTTTTCTGCCACCAGAGCTGATAGTAATAAAAGAATAATATGATAATGCAAAATACATCCTCTAACTACTGAGTAGGCTACATACCAAAGACTAGAACAGAATGGATACACAAAAAAGACTTCCGAAATCCTTGAAATAATCCCATGCTATTCACCATATCCTATAATCCTTTTCACAAATTGATGACCCTCAACCTGAAAGCAGATGGCTCCATTCACAGAAATGCTTTTTAGGAAAGAAGATATGCAAAAGGGGGCTTCTTGTGTGGTTACAACTTTATATTCATGTTCAACCTTAATTTAACTCACAGTCAGTTACATCTTAAACTCCAATGGCTCTCTGCAGTCTCTAGGCTGTGACATATTTACATATTTATTAAATAGATATTTATTAAAAAAACAATCAAATCTGATATATGGTGAGTAAAGGTGCAACTTCTATTCCATTTCCTTCTGGCACTGGCCTATGCACAGAGATTTTCTTAGAGTTGTCAGCCCAAGGAGATTTCATGAACATGAGAAAATAATTCACATGCACTCAAAATAGTGATACTAAAATAAAGATGAGACTGATTTGCTTGATTCACCGAGCTTTGAACCCACCTGTGTTAGCTGACAATCACAGCAAAGTGCATGTGACTGTTCCAGATTTAACTCAAAAAGCCTGACGTTAGTTATACTCTGCAAAACAGCTCTCTAAGACATTAATCCTCTGCATCCTCCTTTTAGAAAAAGAAGTGGCAATCTTTCATTTCTGTCAAAATATCTTTCATTTTTCTGTTCCCTTCTCCTTCCTTTTCTATCTTATTATTCCTTTCGGAGATGTTTTGCACCTCTCTAAACTTTCATTCATTCATCTCATAATGCAAGATCTCCTTAGGACGCAGAAATTGGCAGTAATGCTAGACTGTACAATGCTAAGAATGGAGATATTGTCCAAATAGTAGTTAACAATGCATATAAATTCAGCAGGTCATCCTTCTCATTTTATTTTATCCATTTCATTTCAAGCTAGCAGTAGGAAGGCAGACTTATTGTCAGGAAAAATACAGTTCCTGGGAAAGAACTTTTGAAGTGCCTTCAGTCTGGGAATTAAAACATCACCTGTAACAAGGTAGAAGTGGTCAGAAATGTCCTGGCACTTAAATAGGTACAGAAAATTAAGTGGAAATACAGGCTACACATATTCTAGAAAATTAATCTCAGATCTACAGTTCTTCATGTATTTTTAAATGCCTGCAAGCAGAACTGTTCTTTCAGCTCCGCATAGCAGTTCTCATCCTCATTTTATGTAACTGCTGAACTGTCATTGATGTTTGTGAAAAATCAATGTTTGGCTGTCAGAGGAGTGCTTCCAATTGCACATGCAAAGTCAATATCCAGGAGTGCCAAACCGGGCAGTACAGCAAAGGCTGCAGAGGCAAACGCATCTCCACATTTTGTTCTGAATGTAAGTCTTTAAGAGCAATATACAGACCACTGTATCATCAGTATGAAGGGAATGTTAGAATGAGTCAGAGCAAAGGTTTCAACAGAACATTCATAGGGTACCACACAGGGAAATCCGACATACTTGAAACACTTTCTCTAGCAAGGGCCTTTGGTCTCCTACTCATTATGCTCTGTCCTCCATCAAGATCAATGCAAATTAGAGCAGGGAATTTCATTTATGTTTTTATTTTGAAAGATAGGCAGAAAGTCTATATATAGTTTGTGTGGAACCATATCCTCCATTTTCCATGTCTAAGCTACTTCTCTTGGACTGTAAATTCCTCCAGGAAGAGGCCATATATTGCATGCATTTGTATAGCCTCTTTCTACAGCAAAACCAACAGTAACTGTTATTGCTGCTATTCTTATTAATAAAAATCCAGTAGTTGCAGAAATTAAGGTTCCTTTAGGAACCTCATAAAGATCTTGGTGGCTGAAAGCCAGGAGTTTTCCAGGCAAGTACGTTAGCCAAGTCAGTTTGCTTGAAGCAAAGATGATAAATCTGCAGGTCACACTGCTCCCCCAGAAACCTGATTAGCGTTCCTCAGTTTTCATTTTGAATTCACCCCATGTACAGAAAATACACACTGTGTGTGTATTTATGCAGCCCTGAAAGGCAATGTAGCATTTTCAGTAGGAGTAGTATTTGAAATATTTTTTTTCCTATTCTCTTTTGCACATAAACTTTTTGAGTTTTGACCTTCCAACAATTGCAACGGAGGATGCAATGTACTTTACTGTACATTGCATGACATATAATTTTTTCATGTAAGCATTTTTAGTCTTTTCATCTCAAGGCTCTGATTTACAAGCCAGCTACAACTAAATTACTATACCACCTGTCAGCTAAGGTATTGTCTAGCCATGTACTTAGGTGGGTAAAAGTGAGATTATTTGACTTCTTTTAGCCAACAACGAATAGGATTTAGTGAGACAAGCTCTGACTGACATGATTTCAAACCTGGTGTTCATCTTCCATCCCTTGTTTCATGCAGTTAATACCTCAGTGAGCTTTAATAACATTTTTGGACAATTCACGGAATGCTGATTCACGAATTCACATTGATGCTTTGTCAGCCGCACACACTTTGATTTCTAGTTCTTTCTAGCTTCTGGGGTTGAGCTTTCTGTATATTTAAAATGTGCCATGCTATGAGCTGTGATTCACTTTTATTAAAAGGTATCACAATGCTACTAAAAAGCAGATTTACATTTTTTTGTAGCTCTGAATGAGTTTTTGAGAAAGATTGAAATCAGATAGTAATGGAAAGCCACTAATATTTGAGTCTTTATGAGTACAGTTCCAGCCAATGTCCATTCATTACCCATAGTTCAAAAAGCTGCATGATTTTTTGCTTATAACCACCAAGAGATGCTAGGTTTGAATGCCATTTGCTAAAAATTCTGACGATAAAAAATGCCTCAAAACATACCATGAAGACATAACACTGAAATAAAACATACAGGGGGAATAAAAAATTCCTACTGTTTTGGGAAAGAATTTTACCTTTGTGTGTTTTATGCTCAGCTAAAATCTGAATAGTGTGAAATAGCTGCACTAGCTTCATGCCACCAAGGTCTAACATTAACTGCACACACTTGCTATACCCACTGTACTCAATAGTCTAGAGAGAACTTCTGGGCAAAGACCACAGTTTGGTATGTAGCCTGAACCTGAGGCTGAGTCACAGGGGAGCAAGCAATGGGAGGGGGGAAGGAAAGCACATTTTCTTTCTTTTGAATCTGCCCTTCAACTAGTTGCGTGACAAACTCGGTGATACACTTCTTTATCTGTAACACAGGTATAATAAAACACAATTTTAGGGGTTAAAGTTGTATTGCATTTTGTAAGGCATTCCAATATTGTAGAGCTGGGCTAGCATAAACAAAAAATAGTGACATAAACACCAGGAGCTACTGCAATACATCATTAACTAAGCAGCACACAGTTGTTTGAGGTTTTTTTAATTACAGTGTACTTCTACTATTTAAGGACTTGCAACTGATATCAAAGAAGTAAATGTATTTTCAAAAATACCATTCATTCCAGAAATTTGTCCATCAGTAATTCTGAATGGCATACAAAGCAGCAAACTTTCTTTAGAGCAAACACTGAAATGAACCAGCAATAACGTTAAAGCATTTCAAAAAATTGGTGGTGTAGCTCATATTTCTCCCTTTCACTTAGAAGATAAGTCTTCTGATCAGTGGCTGCCAGCTTTAAGAAAGAGTGATATATTTCTAGATAATCGACTGCTGCCTATTACCATACTTTTGATGTGGTGGAGAATTCATGTGCCTTATTTTCCAGTTCCTCGGGGTATCCTGGTTAAATGTCACACACATTTTTCTCCCATGTTAAGAAAACAAAACCTGCATATTAATTCTTTTTAAGACAGGCATAAATGTAATAAGAAGGGAACATTGATTATTCTATTCATCTATAAACTACTCCAATAGACATATAAATAATACTGGAAAATGTAACGCAGCCTTAATTATCAGCAGTGTTACCTCTCGTTTTATAACATTCATGATAGATGAAACTGGCAGCAATCAATCTGATTGCTTTGATAGCAGTTTCAGGTAATTCACAACAGAAGAAACAAAGTTAAAAATCCAGACTTTTGCATGCATTTTACACATATACTGTTATTCAGTACAAGTTCTCCTTTCATTAACCAGATTTCTACTCTTTAAAAATGAAATTTTGAGCAAATGTCCCTGTAAATGTATCTGAGAGCTAAGGTGTCCAAGAGGTCCATACACACCTCCTTAGCGGTTCCTAATCCCACAGTGAAAACAAAAAGAATAGCCCTTTTCTCACTCCAAAATGCTCATGGTTCAGTTCCCCAGATCTGTAGCTCAGCAAGGCAATCTACCTAGAAAATGCTTTCTGTCATAGCCCCAGAAGCCACAAATCCTGAAAAGAAAAGAGCAATGAATGAACAAACTACGGTAAATATCCTGGTTCACCCATTTACATGTGACAAATCTGGCCTTTACATGAACCAAATCTGGTATTCCCTATTCACAGTACCTCAACACGGTGTTACCAATTGCAAACAGAAAAAAACACACACACACACAAAAAACAAAACAAAACAAAAAAACAAACAAACAAACAAAAAAACCCACAACACAACAACAACAGAAAAAAACCTCTTTTTTTTCTAGAGAAACAATAATTTCACTTTACATTTTAAGACTATTTGTTGCAAGGAGTAAACTAGAACCTAGGGTTAACTTGCTTTATTTTCTACAACAAATAGAACATGGGACATTGCAAATTCAACAACATATGTTGATTTGCTATTTCTACTCACCATTTACCTCTACATATTAGATTAACTATATTTATAGATATTTTCCTTACATTATATGGCATATGAAGGAAAATATTTCCTTCTATCAATTATACTTAACTAAATGCAAAAGGCTCAAATGCATAAACTCAGGAAGGCTGTCCTGACAGCCAAATAAGACTGTAGCTTTTGTACTTTTCATTCTATTTAGCAGTTAGTCAGGTTTGATTAATTTTGCTATATGCAGTACTAAGGTATGCCCTTGAATGTTAATTTTTAAAAGCTAAATGTATTCAGCGTTTCTCAGAAAGACGATTTCTGATTGTCCTGTTTGCTTGAAAGTACAATAGAATTGGTCAAGATTTCCAAGACTGCAGCAAGGATACCCCTATGCCACACTGATATGTCACCAAAACTAATTAAGTCTCTCTTTCCTTATTCGTTCTGTATTATGAAAGAAAAAAATCTGTCATGTTGACTATAATGTTTATATACTTTGTGTCTGTGTGAAGTCTCATATTCATCTGTGAACCGGCATCACAGCTGAAGCTAAATGAGATTGTCTGTTTGCAGCAGATTCCAGGTACCCAAGCACCAAGGCTGCCAGGCACACTGCCATCACCAGGCGTCCCTGCTGCCCAAGCACCGCTCCCATACATTTAAACGCCACCCAGGACTGTCCCTGTGGTACCTGACGCAGGAGCAGGGCCACTCATTTTCTATGGCTCTCTTAGAGACTGAGCAGGTTATTTTATTGGGTTATTTTCTGTGTGGACAAACACGTGACTATAAACCTCTCTCCATCAATACCAGTGAAGTTTAGCCAGACAGTTGCCAGAACAGGTTTTGTCCCAGTTCTCTGTGTAGCCCTTGATGATGTGGGATTCTGCAGGATGTGGTTGACTGAATGGGTGCAAGAAAAAAAACCTCCTGAATGGGAATTCATGTAACTATTGTACTGACAAAGCTAAAATAGACCCTTTCCCACTCTCCACACAATACCTGGCCTTGCATTGCTAAAACGAATAGGAAGCAGTATGTTTTTTATTAGTCCTGTTATCATTCAAATTACTGCCATGTCACACAAATCTAGTAGTCCAAATGTGGATCCTAAGAGTTGTCAATCCTATGTACTTTTACTGTAAGCTCTTCAAATGCCACCCGGGCACCACAAAGCACTTTGGTTAAATAAAAATTCAGGCCAATGAAAGAATAGCTTATTGTCAGGTATTATGATTCTGTTACGCCTAGCTATTATACTGAACACCCTCACGTATACAGCCTAAATATATCCCTTTTCCTATTCTTCTTTACATTATTTTTGTTGGCCAGGGAAATTTTCCCTGACATAGTTTTGACAATTCCACAATTAATTTGTCTTCAATTCATTGTGTCCTTAATAACACTGTGTAGGCAACAGATGTCAAGTCTTTCCAAGTGGAATGAAGCAGAAGTGAACTCACTTCCCTAATAAATTGTTTATTGAATATTTATTGTTACTTGGATGACAAAGTGCTAGTGAATCTGCCGGTGGTAAAGCCCATGCTTACATGCTACAGCACAACATTTATTGAAGCAGCTATTCTTGCCAAATCTATATTGCATTTATAAATCTTCAAAACAAGCCCTGGTAAATGTCACTTCTTCTTAAATGCTCGTCAGAATCAATGACAAGTGATGCTGCCTTCGCCCTTGAAGAATTCACGTTTGGATCTGAGTCCAAATTCTAAAAACCTGTTCAGGAACACACGCAAGTGTAAGCACACATGCAATGTAGCAGAAGCACTGAGGAAAGAAAGGAAAAGTTACCCTAAATGCAGAAGTTAATCAAAGGAAAGCTTGTATATTGTTTTTTTCAGGCTTTCACTGTAAGCTCTGTGAAATACGCTACTAGAAAGCCCATTAACTTACCTCCATTCTGCACTGGGATATTTTGCAGTGGTTTTCCATATGCTATTCAAAATTAATCAGTTGCTTTTTATATGATTTTAGCATTACATTAAGCACCTTTTGATATAAATATCAGTATAAAATAAAGCAAAAATATAGTTATGATAATTCTATCTAAAAAAAAATTTGACATTATTCTAGCATAACATCAGGCAATATCATGTGCTGTATATTTATTTGTGGTTCCTATGTATTTATCCTTCATTTACTAAAAAATAATTCTGCATTTTTATTATATCTTCAAGTTCAGAGAGAAATGAAATACAAAAACTGAGCAACACAGTGAACAATTTCATGTCTTTTCTGACTTCCTGAATACAACTAGTGGATTCTACACTGTGGAACAGGCTGCTCGGTGTCAGTGGGATACCCATCTCCAAAGAGCAGAGCTGCTCTGCTAAGCAGCACAGTCCACAGTCGCTGCTATGCCTGACATGGTGCAACCTAAATTCTTTTCCAAGGAAAGCATTGCAACATCCTCATTTTCCAGCTGGGTTTGTAACAGCCACAGTTTAAAAGAGTGTGGGGTAGTCTAATCAGGGTTTTGAATTATACAGCAAGTAGTATTCTTTAAGAGCATGTCAACTGGCTTAGTATAATGACATGTTTTGATGGCAGAGCTGCAGCTATATCATCTTTCTGCCGATGGTGGGTTTCTCAGAGTTAGGGGAATTTCCCCAAGGAGAAATGCTGTCAGCAGAGTACAAGGAAAGAGACCAGGTAAAGTGAATCCATGACGATCCAATGGAGAGTCTCTCTCCTTCAGAGTTATAAACTCACAGCACCTTATACCCTCCCAGCCACAGAGAATGAGGGACACAGCAGCCCTCACTCCTTTTACAAGGGAGAAGCTGGATGTGTGGTTCTCCTGACTTGACCTGCACCTGTCTTCAGAGTGCATCTCCCTCACTAACCAGAAAAAGCATTTATTTTCTTTTTAGAAAAATCTACACTCATTTTACTCCCAAATGGTGCTGAACATGTTAATTAAACAGCAAATAATTGGCAGAGCTAGTCATAGAAATGACATTTTAATGGTAGATGAAATCTTGGGGCGATATTCATTGATAAAATACAAAGTGAAATGGAAAAAACATTGATTCAAATCACAACCTTCTGCCTAGAAGTCATCACAGTAAAAAAAAAAAAAAAATTAGTCTCCATCTATTGACAGCTGCCAGGCTGCTAATTGCCTCAGAATGGAAAACTGGCTTTGAAATGGAAGTAGTTCAAAAGCAAATGAAAACCCACTGCCTAGATGTTGATGATGAGCAAAAAAATGACTCCTGAAGCACACATCCAGGTAAATGGAGGACAAAAAGATTATGAGATACTTTGTTATTTTTTATTTCTGAGTTAAACAAAGCACATTCATAAAAAAAAAAAGTAGTTATAATCCTTTCCCATTCTTTATAGTACTATCTGATAGACACGTAGGTAGGACAAATAACCTAAATCAGCAATTTTACTATATTTAGTAACGTCCCTGGGGACAGTACGTTGTCGTTAATATGAAGAGGTTTATTGTGTTCCATGAGACTTTAGAGAATGTGATTATTACATTACTGCCTTGTTTTATTCTACATAAAAGATAAACTCACTGCTTTTACAATTTAGATTTGGGGTTGACGTCTGCATGCAGTGATTTGTAAAGCTTATAAAAAATACTTAAGCACATACCACTTCTTTTTCTCTAATTCCCATATGCTTTGTTAAATAATTATATTAATGCAACAATAGCAGGATATTTTGGATTTTTGCAGGAGACAGATTATATAGCAGCCACTAAATATTGGCAAAAGCACCACACATTGTGCAAAGTTTCCAAACATGTAATTCAGAGAGTCCTTCATTTCATCCACCAACTCTGAAGATACCTCAGCTGATAAAAAGAAAGGTTCCAGCCCCCCTGTTCATAAATTACTGAAAGCCAGGTGTCAACATGCTGGAAAGTTGCCCTTTCACCAACTGTCTTTGGCTATGTGACAATGAAGTGAGAACCTGATGGAAGGAAGAAATGATTCTCTGTAAGTGTCTTCTCAGTCTTTGTGGCTCTAATTCCATACAACTGTAACTGACAGCACTGATTTGGAATAATTTGAGAACATTGTTAATGTTCCGTAAGTGCAATGAATTAAGGCTTGAGGGAAAAGTAACCTGTTCATGGTATGGATTGCAATGAAATCTAAATATGATACAATTTCCTATTACATAAGAATGTATTTAGTCATCTCATATTTTTCACTCTCCTCCCCTGTATCTCCTTACAAAATGTTTAGGGTAGGATGACAGAGATGAAGTATGACAGAGTCCTAATCTGCAAAACAACTAACAATAACAAATATTATTTTTTGCAGAGGCAATCCCACGTTCACTCTACTGCCTGATTTAGAGTTTCCATCTGGACAGTTGGCAGCCACTCACTACAGTTCAGACTACCTTGAAACGCAGCACAGAGGCTTTGGGTGAACTCTGATTTAGATACTTGGTAAGGGAAGAAGAGATACTCGCTAAAATCACTTCCATTTTCAGATATATCATTCAAATGAACAGTAGCTTCATTTCCATTCTTCGAAAACCAGAAAGGTAGAAAACCACTTGAAAGCTGAAATTATCACCATTGGAAAGTTTGTTGTGCCCTGTATCTCTAGATATAGCTTGAGATAGACCTGACAGGTTTAGTCCATTCATTTTTCTGTTATCCCTTCTCCATCTAGAAACAGATCTAATTAAGGAGTTTAAAATAAATAAATTAATTTAATTTAAAAAAAAACCCAAATCTGTGTCATGAAGAAAGCCTGTATTTCTAGAAACATCATTTCATAAAGCATGTTCTCTGAACATCACTGTTTTCTGCATTATACAAACATACAAAAAAAAAAAAAATGGAACTGCAGTCACCTTCTCCTCTTCCTCTTTCTGTTACCATGTTGTTAATTCCAGCTGCGAAGCCAGTGACCCTTGAAATTATTTTCACATGCCTGAAAACACATGTGACTTTTCCTTACCTTTATCATTCTAGAATTGTTCTTTCAAAATCCTGTGTGCTCCCTGGAAAATATTAATTCACACAGGATTCTGTTAACAAATATCAAAACTTAGCCTTAGTTTTAGCCTTAGAGACTTAAACCTCTAATGAGGGAATTCAGAGTTCAGCTTACATTATTCCTCACTAGTAACATAAAAACAGGTTCAGCATATGTAACGCCGCTGCAGCTTAAGCACAGCAAGATATACCCTGAACTTTCAAATCCCTGCTTCTTATTTGTACAAGCCAGGCTATGAAAACAGACACTTCTAATGAATTCACCGAGAAATCCTCAGTAGAAGTAGCAATGGCAGACTTAGAGCTATAATATTTAAAGCAACTGCAAAATTGTGCTTTCATCAAGAGAGGAACAAAAGCTTTGTTAGTTTTGAAGCTTACATTTATATTCAGCATAATAATTCAAAGTATCATTGCCTGCCACTATTAGAAGGCAGAGGTCAAATATGGCAAGTAAAAAAAAAATACATTCACAAGCTATACAAAAGAGAAAATAGGCTCAAATTGTATGAAGTGCAGTGACATTATTTAAATGTCTTTGTTAATCAGGGTCCTGACATAAGAGATGGTGCTGAGAAGAATTTGCTCTTCAGACTCTTCTCAGCATGGGTCAAATCTGCTTAATATTCCAAACGCTGAGTCTAGCTGAACCACATTACCCCTTTATGCTCTCTCATCTATTTTTTTTTCTCCTTTGAATTCAGGGTGCACTGGTATTTTCAGTTTTCATCACTGCTAAAGGGCAGGGAAGCTATAGTATAAACAGTGAAGTTCCTTTCAAGCCTTGTTTATAATGATTTATACATTATACAGCTGTGAGAACTGCAGAAATTTTTGCAGAAAGAACACAAAAATGAAGTTTGGGAATGTTTACTTTTGACCTTATTTATTTTTTCTACTTGCTCAATGAGAGAAAAAAAATAAGACTATCTGCTGATTCATACACAATAAAATATAAATAAAATAAAAATAAAATCCACAAGTCTCATTTCCACTCCATATAGCCAAAATGGTGTGAAGTCCATGCAAAGTAAAGAATGATGAGGCCCACTAAGCATTTAACGTACAGGTGCTGCTGCTTACTTACTGGCACCAACATCCTCTTTGAAGTATGCCCATGAGGCCTGTGAAGGATGTTTCAGATGGTCAATTGTCACTCTTCCATGGATGAATAAAAGATAAATAAAAAGACCAAAGTCCTGCAGATTGTAAATCTTAGCCTGTACATTGGTGTTCCCATTCTCTCGTGATGTCTATGGAGAGCAAAAAGGGTTCCTTAAAACAAAAGGTAGCTCTGGCCCTCTTCCTGGCACAATACTGTAGAGCATGGGCTTGGCAATCACAAGACCAAGAACTTGTGATTCTCCATGGTTCTTTCTTCCTGCAGCAACCACGTAGCTCCCCCAGCTATCCATAAGCTTAATCCTTGCCAGCTGCTTTCCTGTCACACAGACTCGCTACCTGAGGGGTCTGGAGGCTATTTTCGTTTCCCTGCTAAAATACTCAATCCATAAAAGACTTTCTTCCATTTCAAATAAGACATACAGTGCAATGAGAGGACATGAAAGAGCAGCTGGCCAGTTTATTTTGATTTATTGGAAACATTATGAGATTGCCCAAAGGCCTTGATCATAGTCCAGTTGTGCTCAGAGCTGTTCCACCCTGTCTGCAGCAGTACAGAGCAGTAAGATAGATGAGGCTGCTTTAGACAAGATGAGATCCAGCCCACCCGAGGACAACTGTTTCCACAGTGGGGATTTAGGAAGGACATACAACTATAAAGACCAACTGCACCATTGTTGAAGATTTTAATAGCCTGGTGAAACTGAAAAATTTGAGAAACTGCGATTACAGAAATCAGGCCATGTGTTAGGATTCCCTTTCAGGCACTCTGATAAATGCAGTAAGTTTTCACACTACTGACCAGCATTCATTAAAAGCAAGTTTGCAAAATGTTCCTGTTCAGAATCAAAACCAATCCAATCCTAACTACTCACTTCACATAATATCATATTCTGTATTTACACTTAACAGATTTTTTTTTAACTGGAGCTAGATTGGGGAATGCCCACATTAACTCAGAAGTACAATGCTATTGAATTCAGCTTTGAGAAAAGTCTTCACCAAATCGGTGTATGTCACAATGGTTTTCCTCCATAATGTTGAAACAGGGTGGCATACCGATTGGGAAGCTAGGGTTATAATACAGAATATTTTCCATGTTTTCAATGGGTTTAATATGCATTTCACTATTTCTTGTCCATGGCTCTGATCCCTCTTTGTTCACCCTGCTGTAGATACCCAACCCCTGCATAAGCTTAAGGGCTATATTTAGAGCCCTACAAGTTAGAAGGAGGAACCAGAAGTGTTGGAAAGGCTGGAAGTGTTTTGATACCTTCTTCTGTGATCAGTACAGGCAGCAACAGCGAGGTGTTAGCTGAGACACTTCTGGAAAGGGAAATGCACTACACAGTATATATACAACACAGTATGAATGTACTGTGTTTTATTGGAGATAGGATACTTGTGCTTCATTTATTAAAAAAGCCCTCAAAAGAATGAAGTGAAATAAAGAATAGATCACAAGGAGAAGTATGAGGTAACAGGAGGAATGATTTTGGAAAAGAAAGGGGGGAAAGAAGTTTTAAATGTATTTATACCTTTCCTTATTACAATTTTTTTCTCTTCCCCTCCCTCCCCCCCTTCTTCAGGACCAGCTTCAGAAGTGGATTATTTAAGGATTAAAAGAGAACTCTTCCCTTCAGAGAACCAGCTTCACCAAATGTAATGTTGACAGGCACTGTACAGCTACGGTGTGTATTTGGGAAGACATAATAAATACGAACTGAAAAGGTCACATCTCACACAGGCACCTTTGACGACTCAGGCAGACTCTCTCTCAAAATACAGCTCAGAAGTAGATACAGTAACACATTCATTCCCTCCAGCATTCACAGTAACTAGGGTTTCAAAACCACTTAAATTTCCTATTAAAAATCTCAATTCAGGAATACACAGCGCTTTGATTTAACACATTCCTAGAAAGGCAGCTGTATTCTACACATCAGTCTGAGTTTGACATTGACTGATTTCTTCTTCGTAATGATAAATAAAACCTACAGTTTTCAAATCGTCAATAGACAGCAATCTATCTGTGAATGACATCTCACTCATTCACGCTCACACCCTACTGCCAATAAATATTTAAGAGATTAATAAGACTTCAAATTGTAGAAAACCAATAAATAGCTGCAATGTTTTAAAATAAAAACAAAGTGTGACTTGATTTCTCTTTGTTGTCATAGTAAGCTACTAGGATTGAATGGGTTAATTTATTCCCTGAGACAGAAGACCTTAGATAAGCTTGGTGGTTATGTAGGCATGTCTGGGTTGCTAGGAGTTTAAACTATCAGCTTGCAAATGGAGCTATTTCAGATCCCAGGTGATCCAGAGAATAGGTTCTCCTCGCGCACTAAACGACACAGGGATTATGTGGGAAAAAATAGTATGTGATCATATTATCAGACACTGCACTGTAACACACAAGCACAAAGATGCCAAATTAAAGCAGTGCAGGAAATGCGAGAATTAAATCTACCTTCTGAACGCTGGATGTGCAGTCCTCAGAAGGTTTTTATTAAAATTATTTTTATTAATCATAACTATTGTGTGTAACACACAGGAAACATGATACTGTACTGGGTAATAAAGTAACCTCTTGTGTGCAGCTCCTGCTTGTTAATTGTCCTGGTATTTTTCTTACTTAGACATGGATATTCCAGTGGTTAATGATATTATATCTTCTGTGTATCAGCTTACTCATGCATATGAGCATTTGATTGTCTCACATACACTGCTTAACCTAATTATCATAAACACTGACATCTCAAGAATTTTCTGTGACTCCAAGATCTGTGCTACTGAAAACAGGCATAACTCTCTCAGCAATTTCTGAGCTGGGTCACAGTACAGTAAACCTGTGCCACTTCACCAAGTCTGATGCATCAATTTCAACAATATTCTGTACCTTATGCTATTGTTTGCATTAAAGCAAAAGCTAAAACATCTATGGAGTAACACAAGGGCAGGTGTTCTGGGGGAAAGGGAATTGGTTTTGTGTTCTTCCTAATAGTTTATATAAGCACAAGAAACACCACAAAGTACTTAGTAAGGGGAAAAAAACGCAGGCTTGAGTTTATCCAACAATGAAAGTAATCAGAACCTGTCACACAGTATATAAAATATGTTTAAAGACATACTTTAATTTATTGGTGCTAAAGCTCCCACTGAATTAAAGTGAAGTTCAGGGTGCTAAGCACCCCTGTAAATCAGAAGCTTCATGCACGTGCGATTGCAGTCCTGAGCTGCCTGTTTAATAGGAAATCACTTTTATCATCACAGCAAGTTGAGGAGAGAAGCCCATGACCAGAATGCTATTTTTATCTACTAAATCTCTTGACTCTGTGTAAACTATTTCTACAGGAAATAAATATGTAAAGGTGGCATCAATTATTGCAGTTTCAATTAAGGTACTGAATGGCAGGAGATGCCATGCGTAGCAGAAATGACAAATTTGAAAAGGGAGTAAAATACATTTTTCAGATAAAGCTGAAGGCTTTTTGGTGGGTTTTTTTCAGGTTGTTTTTTGTTGTTGGTTTGGTTTGGGGGTTTTTTGTTTGGTTTTTGTTTGTTTGGGGTTTTTTTTTAAAGGATAGGCAGGATATTTATTCTGTTTTCAACAAAGGAGATGACAGCATCCACACATGATAAAAATCTTCTCACTTCCTCTTCTAGACAAATGTGGAGACACAAGGCTGCTTTTCATATTCAAGCTTCTCAATTATTAGTTTTGCTGCCCTTCCAGCCCCTGCCAAAAGCCTTGGCTTTCCTTTATTCTTAAAGATCAAAGCAAAAATTCTGAATATGTGATGCTGAACTGAGAAACAACACAAAGATTAAATACACGTATTTAGATCAACAGAAATTAATAGCTCATGTGTCATGCTAAAATATCTTCATGATTACCTACATGATACATGATTGCCGATTTTTACCTGAAGCATATTGACAAAGAATCTGATTTGTAATGTTTAGGGTTAGTTCAAGGGTTTGAGAAAAAAAAAAAAAGATGACAAAATGATTTTTTTGCAGAAATTACACAGAAGCTGTTCCTGTGTCCACCAATTCCAGCAAAACTATTCCACATGCCATATGCACTCCATTCAACACACCTCCTAAAACTATCAGCAAAGTGGTTGGGAATGGCAGGGCAACCCCTTCGAAAGAGTAATTGAAGGGATACTGCTGCTAATAACACAGTACCCCACATTTATATAGTGCCTGCCACCCTCAAAGGTGCTAAAGCATCTAATCCTCCTGCATAAGGAGTTAAAGTCATACAAACAGGGTGAAGTCCAGGCTATCAAACAGCATCCCTGGCACTGATTTTGGTCCAGGACAGCAGATCATTTATCTCCAAAACCTGGATGAAATTTTCCACTCAGACAAAAAGGGAGTCTCTCTGATCTCTTGAGATACGAAAGAGAAGCCCAAATTTAACTTCACACAACTCAGACTTCTCTCATGCCTGAGTCTCTTCCCTGCTCATATTTCTCTGGTTTAACTTTTCTTTCCCTCTAGTCAACTGCAAACATATATACGAAGATTTGATTTTTGGGATGCATCTTCAATTCGATTCACTTCAGTTCGATCTTCAAACGCAAAGCCTCTATGACTATCCGGCCATAAATAGAAGTAAATATCTGTACCCTGCATCCTCTTCCCTTCTTTCTTTGTGACAGTACTTCTCACAGCTTCCCGAGGGACTGATTTATCCACAAGACTGGCATTTTAAATTCAACAATGTGCAATTCATTTTTGCAGTCCTCAAAGATAACAAATACTCAGTTTTAAATTATTGAATCATTCATTTAACTTAGGATGCCTGAAAATGATAATTTTTATGGAAAGTAATAAATTGAAACTGCAAGTAATAAAAATGTAAGTAAAGAGAACACCCGCATGTGCGACAAAGAAAATATCTCATTCTGTAAATGACTGTATTTAATTAATGATGATTTCTAATTGTAGCACATTACTTACAGAATTAGCACTTTTTATATCTGTCTCCTAACCCCAGTTTTAAAAGTTATTTCAGCTGCAAATGATCCACAACATCTTTTTTAAATAAGTACCTTGGAGTTCAGCCTTTCCAGAAGCAGCAGGGAGTGATGTCAGGCTTTGGCTGCTCAAGCCCGTGCATGGAGCATTTTCAAGTGGGCACATAGCAGTCTATCTGGACTTGTGCAAAGGTTTTCATTCAGACGTGCTGACTGTGATGCAATGTAGGGACTCCTCAACACTACATATTAGGAAAATATTTCTATTACAATGGAATGCTATTACATATAATATTACATATTTAATAGATGGTTGGACTTGATCTTGAAGGTCATTTCCAACCTTAATGATTCCATGATTCTACATTAGTGTCCAAGTTACACTAATGTAACTGCTGGTTCAGTATCTTCAGATACCGCAGTAACCATTACTTTCGTGGTTACCTGGATGAAGCTGTAGTGTTGGATATAAGCTGGAGCACTAGCTCCAGCAAGAATATAGACACCTTTCCTGGACAATACAAGCCTTCCCAAACAGTCATAGGTGGTTAAATCCAAAGGCCATCTTCTGCTTTAGAGAACAGCAAAGCTCCAATAGTATATTCACCCTGGTTCTTTTAATACTGCAAAATAATAAATATATCTATACAGAGACCTATCAGTGCTCATTGACTGCTAGTCTGGTATTATGACTGATGACTGTGAAATTCAAAATTTGTGTCTAGATCTCCAAATTTACTGGTGATGATATACTGTCAGCAGAGAACAATCCTTTGCACCGTTCTCCATTTATTTACAAGTCTGGCAATAATGATACGGTGTGGAATGATGCCTTACTCAAGCTAGAAAAAATATCTTTACCTTCATTTTTCATGAAATATTACTCCATGATTGTTTATTTTGTTGTTTGTTTATTTGTTTGTACTTTCCCATTTGAATTCATCTGCATTCAGCTTCCAGCCTACCTCAGCCAATTCTTGTCTTCCTCTGCTATTTTATAGAGGTAACCAATATTTTCAACATATTAAGGCCTGACTGTAAACAAATCAACTCTTTTTCTTTGAGAAAAGCAGGACAGATGGAGCTCTAAGTTTCACATTATAAGGCATTCTCTCAAAATTATTTTTCTGGCCCATTCGTTCATCTTCTTCAATTTGCCAACATAATTTAAACAAATGCGGACACTGAATAAGATATTCCAGCAGCCTGACTAATGCAATATATATAGAGAAAATCACTTCCCTCTCTGTAAGTCACTATTCTAATCTGTATATTCACGATCCACATTAGCCTTCTTTGCCTCAGCTCTCATAGAAAGCCTTGATGAGCTGTTTGTCTGGTATGATCTTCACATCTCTTTCAAGTACAAGCCCTCAACAGAACAGATATCCTCATTGCAGAGCCCAGTCTGCATTCCACTTACACTTTTTCTTTTTTTAATGGCCAATGTTGGCAATCATCCTAAATTTGCTGGTGGGACTTATTTACTATTCATAATTCCCACAGTCTGTAGGTCACCTGGAAGTTTTTTTACTGGCAGCTAGTATATGCCTATCTCCAACTTACTGGCAGAGTTGGGGATGAGAATTGAACCAGCACCTACTCCTAAGGAATTTCACTAAATACTTAAGTCACATTATTATTTTGGGAGTGGAAAGCATCCTTCTATCCAAATAAGGAGCAGTAGTCATATATTTAAAAATATGCAAATCCAGAATTTCCAAGGCATAGCAATTGATGGGCTTCAAGGGCAGCCTTGGCTGCAGTGACCATGAAAAGGTGGAATTCAAGATTCTCAGGGCATCAAGGAGGGTTCTCAGTAAGCTCACCATCCTGGACTTCAGAAGAGCAGGTTTTGACCTATCTCATCAATGACCTGCTTGGCAGCGTATCATGGGCTGAAGCCCTGAAGAGGAGAGGGGCCCAAGAAAGCTGGTCAGTATTCAAGGACCACTTCCTCCAAGCCCAGGAGTGATGTGCCCCAAAAAAAAGAGGAAGGCAAGAATGGCAAGGGGCCCACATGGATGAACAAGGTGTTCCTGGACACACTTAAAGGTAAAAAGAAAATCTAGAGTGGAAGCAAGGACAGATAGACTGGGAAGACTACAAAGAACTAGAGGATCAGGTTAGAAAAGCTAAAACCCAGATAATTAAATCTGGTCAGGGACATCAAGGGCAACAAGAAAAATTTCTACAGGTATGTCAGTGATAAAAGGAAGGCTAGGAAAGATGTGGGACCTCTCCGGAAGGAAGAGACTTAGCCATGAGCAATACTGAGAAGGGTGAGGTACTAAACGATCTCTTTCCCTCAGTCCTCACTGGCAAGAGCTCCAGCCACACTGCCCAAGTGCTGAAGTCAAAGGCAGGGACTGGGAGAAGGAAGATCCGCCCACTTTAAGTGAAGACCATGTTTGAGAGCATCTAAAGAACGTGAAGGTGTACAAGTTCATAGGACCTGACAAGACATCCATAGGTCCTGAGGGAACTGGCAGACCAAGCTGTTGCTTTCCATAATATGTGAGAAGTCTTGACAGTCTGGTGAAGTTCCCGCTGATTGGAAAAAGGGAAACATAACCCCCATTTTCAAAAAGGGAAAAAAGGAAGACTCGGACAACTATAGGCTAGTCCTATAGAGAAATCCTGAGAAGAAAGACATTGTTGATGAAAAGCTCAATATGAGCCAGCAATGTGCAAATGCAGATCAGAAAGCCAACCATATCCTGGGCTGCATCAAAATAAGTGTGGCCAGCACCTTGAGAGAGGTGATTCTTCTCATATATACCACTCTCATGAGACCCCACGTGGAATACTGGATTCAGCTCTGGAGCCCCCAGCTTTAGAAGGACGTGGATCTGTTGGAGCAGGTCCAGAGGAGGCCTACAAAAATGATCAGAGGGCTGGAGCACCTCTCCTGCGAGGACAGGCTGAGACAGTTGGGCTTGTTCGGACTGGAGAAGAGAAGGTTCCAGGAAGACCTTATTGTGACCCACCTGTACCTGAAGGTAGACTGTAAGAAGGCTGGGGAAGGACCTTTTACAAAGGCCTGTAGTGATAGGACAAGGTGTAATGGTTTGAAACTGGAAAAGAGTAAATTTACATTGGAAATAAGAAGAAAATTCTTCACTCCAAGGGTCGTGAGACACTGGAACAGGTTGCTCAGGGAAGCTGTGGATGCTCCATCACTAGATGTGTTCAAGTCCAGGTTGGATGGAGCCTTCAGCAACCTGTTCTAGTGGGAAGTGTCCCTGCCCATGGCAGGGGGGGTTGGAACTAGATGACCTTTAAGGTCCCAAGCTATTCTATGACTGATCATGTAGAAATATCATAGAATGTTAGGGGTTGGAAGGAACCTCTGAAGATCATCGAGTCCAACCCCACAATATAAAAGCCATGTGTGAAAATAACATGTACACATCACAACCAGCAGTCCTTAAAAAGTAATTTCTTTTAGCAAAAATCCTTAGAATTTGTGCTTTGCACAGTTCAGTGTGGATTAGAAGAACATAGAAGAATACTGTACAAAATAAAGAATGCATATGTTTATACACATTTGGACCACAAAGACAAGAATTAACAAAATAGTTCAAGTAACTGCAATACAGCATGGAAAGCACACTGCAAATACATTAACGCTTCCATAACAGTGATATTTTATTCAGCATGGGCTCTGTCAACTATATGAATCCTTTCTGCCTCTTCCCAGAGTCCCCAGGCCCAAAATAACGTAAGATTAACTTTCATGACAGGCTTTTTTTCCTTTGGGGAGGGGAGGAAAGCAGAGGGAAAAATGTTTTGCCCGTGTGAAGGAGGAAATCTGAAAGCAGATACAAGTTCATAGTACAAACAACAACAACAACAACATACAAACCCAACTTTTATTTACTTTTACATCTACCAGAACCCCCAGAATTCAGGAAAGCACCAACATGTGAAGCCCACATGTTCATCTGTAAGGAGCAAATGCAACTTAACAGCAATGCTAAAATATTTCTTGGACAGGAAAGCTTCTAAGGGGCATCTATGTTACTACTCCCGACACCTTCTCAGTTCCTCCTCCTTTGTTCTCCAGTCACCAAGAGAGATGGCCAAGACTGCACATCTCAGGGTGAAATTTGTAATATAATCAATAAGACACCACAAAGCTGAATATTTGATGCTAGTTTATTATTCTCATTGGGCTTCTGCAGGTTCAGTCTCCCTCCCCCCAACCTGGTCTCCTACCTCTTTTCCTCAAGCCCCCTCCAGAGGCACAAACAATTCTAGCTCAAAAGTCGCATTACCTCTCATTTTATGAAATTTCTGCAAGGAATAACCTTTAACCTGTACTTTGCCTCCTCCCCTTCCCTGCCAAAAGCTTTATTCATTCAATTCTTTTTCAACCTCAATTACTTCCCATTTAACAAATGGTTGGTATACCAGTGAAGCACTAGAGTAAGAACAAAGGTTGGTGCTCCATTGCAATCTCTTCAGGGTGGAATTAAAGGCAAATTCTCTATCAGAAAAAGCCACCTCTCCTCGATTTTTCTGTCACTGCATTATTATTATACAGCTTGTCTCTGAAAGGAAGGCTCTTAGGGTGTCATGAACTCTCAGAGAATTTCTAGTCTACAATGCCTTCCAGTAAAAAAGTGAATGCTCCAGAGAGAAAATAACCTTTGTATAAGGAAAGGTTTGTTCTGAAATATTGTCTGAGCATTGGCTTTACAGGGAAGAAATGAGTCTTTGCATTTGCATTACCAGAGCATAGAAACTGGTCCAAAAGAATATCCCTCTGCACACCCCAAACTGTACTGCTCTCTTCCCTCTGACTGAGAGAAGGAGAGACTTGAGCAGGATTAGGCAGTATACACAATCCCTCTTCTCTTGATACATGTCCACAGCAGAACACACACAACTGAATTCAGAATGCATGAATCCTGTTCATTTCAAATGGTAATCTTTAATTACGCAAACAAAAAAAAAAAAGTCATGTCACTTACATCATCTCCTTTCCGATCTTATTTGAAGGATTAGGGAAGAATTTATTCCTAATTGCCTTTTCCCTCATTCCTCAATCATTCTCTTGTATTTTTTCCCCTAACTGTAAATGCTTTAAACGCAGGCATAAATTCCTGCCTCTTGCTAGTTATGTCTATAGCAGCAGATCACATCAGGAAAAGGACAGCAACATCCTCATGGAGACAAATTTGTGATACTCCAGAAGAATCCTAAATGGTCTCATCTAGACAGTTAAAGACTGCTTACAGCAAATATCATTCATACATATATAAACATACACAGATACACACGTGTTCTGGCACAAGAAAGAACAGAGGACAGATAAAAGTGACAGATAATCTTAAAAAAAGGGAGGAAATGAGAAGACAGATTCCAAGCTGTATGAACTGTTAAATGCCTGTTGAAATAAATGGAACTCTGATAATTTCAGCTAAGGATCTGTCCCTGAGAAATGAGAAGTGCCTCTCAATCTGCTCACATCCTGCTTTCCTTAATTCCAGAATTATTTTAATTACATAAAAACACAGGGAGGGTTATTCTTCTTATTTCATATAATTTTATATATTGCACTATTCATTTAAAACCATTTTTGTTTTAAAGTAGAAAGTTTTCTTTATCCATAGGAGACAAAAGAGAGGAGAGAAAAAGAATGTTGAATTGTAAAAGGAAGGTTAACGGAATAAATTACTTATAAATACATAGAAAAAAATGAAAAGCAGGAAAAGTAAATTTTGTAGTATTCAGGTTCAAGCTCAAAAAGAAGCATGATCAAAATGTATCATCCCTTGAGAGTTACAGATTATTGAAGACAGTAGCACTTCATACGCTTTTCTTAATACTGTTTACAAATTACATCCTTCTGGGAGTTGTAGGAGAAAAAAAAAATTGTACTTTAAAGGCAAGTATATGGGTTATTAGCTAAAGCTAATGGCCACCATTCCCACACAGCTGAAAGAAAAATAAACCTAAGAAAAATTGTATCATGCTTGATGTTCTGCAAACATTTTAATAATACATAAAGTCTGAGTTAGGAAGGAAAACAACTCAAAATCAAATCAATAAAGTCTGCAATAGTAAAAAATTTCAATTTAGCCTCCAGTTACTCTATGTCAGTGTTTACTACATGTCGTACAGGCTACTTCACGTACCTGCATATTCTTAGTGCTGTGGATCCTTTAGATGCATCCCAAATGCTGAGATAATGTTATTTAATTCTCTGGAATAATAAACAATTAAAAAAAAACCCCACTACTGCTGTCGTTCAGTTATACTTCAAAAATAGCACAGCTAAGCAGGTGGTGAGTAGCAATTACTGGGCTTGCTGTCACCAATTGACTGCAGATTGTGCACACAGCAAATCTCTGCCAAGATATCTAGTTATTTTTGTTACTCATCTTCTCCCTTCCTACTCATCAACTTTACTTAAATGTGTTTTTCAACTGTAACATGCTGAGTTTTATACTGTACATTCCTAAAGGCAGAGATTATCACTCTAAATTTGGTTACTACCTGTAGAACAGATCTTAGACTGCAAACTAAATTTTCAGCATAAGATTCTGGAAATCATGTGGCATCTTCAGAGACAGACTTGACCACTTAAGGGGAAATATAAGCAATAAAGGGTTAAGCCTTTTGGATCCTGAAGACTTTTTGACAGTGTTAAATGCTGAAAAAACATAAGGAATCCCCAGGATTTGGTATGCTAGTGAAATGAGCAAGCTGAAGGTTGTAAAATTTTAGGTTACCAATTTGTTAAATTACCATGTATTTGTAAAATTATTTCAAGTTTGAATGATATGAAAGATGAAGATAGACAGAAATTAAGTACACTGCAGTTACCTGCAGCATTTCACAGTTAATTTCCAGAATATTTTGGGTCTTGTACTATATGGCTCTTTTGTATAAATGGTTAGTACACCTGGCCAGTTCATCATGACAGTACTTCTTCAGTACGATGCAGGAGAAATCATAAGAAGCTTTTAAAAAGGGGGGAAAAATAGAAAAGGTTTTCAAAACCATTGTCAAAATGAGGGTCCAGAAATCAATTTGTAATTATCTGCCAACACAAATCTAAAGGCTTTTCTGTGATAAGGGTGGTAATACATAGGGCTGTAATGTGAATTATTTCAAAGAATAAAAGACTGATTGTCTTCATGACCTATATAGCTTTTAGTGAGCTTTAAAACAAAATTACATTTTGTACTTCTCATGAATGGCTTTCTCCCCCCTCTTCCCCCCTTAAAAATGCAGGGGTTTTGTCCCATCTAGGAGGCTTTCAGCTTTAAATAGGCCTTGGTTTCTTCTAATGTTGATACATTTCATTCCACTGAAAGTGAAGGCTCTGGCTTTTCGAAAGAGCTGAAGCTTCCCCTCTACAAAGGCAACCCTTTCCAATATGTTTAAAAGTTAACAACAAACCGTATGATCGTGTTATTTTTACACAGAAGCTCAACAATAAAATTCCTTTCTTTTTCCTGTGAAACTTTTAGCATAAAAATATGATATATAAATATTTCACAACATACAAAAATATCAGGAATATCAAGGAAAAAAATACAGGGTTGAGTATTTGCAACAAAGTGAAAAAAAAGTCAAAGTGGAACATTTTCAAAGAATGTGAGGGCCACATTCAGATCACTGTACTTAATCACCTCAGATCCTGTGGCCTGATGCCAACAGTGTGATTCTGGATGCGACTACCGGTCTGGTTTTGGCTCATTCAGTAGTACTGAACATGCTGTAGTCTTACAGGTCCAAACACATGAAAGCTTCTCATGGACTACCAGTTGCAACTTTCCTGTGCAAGGTTTCCTCCAGATGCTTTTGCTTATGGTTGTTGCCATATGAAATTTGTTTTCCAGAAAGACATCATAATTTCAGTGAACTATTATATTAAAAGTACAAAATATATTGTACCATTAATATATGTCTCCATATATATCTTTACAGAACCATTTAATTTTTTGAAAGAATATTTGGGTTTGTTTTGTTGGCTTTATTCAGAGATTCAGAAGAATCATTAGTTAACCGCATTAGTCTGAAAGCCTGTTGTATCTTGGTAAGTATGAGCTCCATGGGGTAAATACAAACATCTCATTCTTGTTAACAATAAACAGGATTCTTAATTGAAGTACTTGCTGTTGTGCATGTCATGATTCCTTTTTACCAGAAGCTAGATCATACCTTGGAAATGTGATGAATTTCCTTACCATTCCAAAATTAACTAAATTATTCTGGGCTTTTTAGGACAATTTTTCCTAAGAAAATTTTAAAAAGTCAATTACTTGTTTCTTTGGGGTTTTTTTTCCTGCTAATCAATCAACTTTATATAGTAGCTACCACGAAAAAATAAGGAATGTTCTCTGCTTTGACTACAGAAAAGGCCAGACAAGTAATTCTTCCCTTGTACATAGTTTTATCTTTACAAAAGTGTTTTCTAATCTATTAAGGTGAAATCCTTTCATTACTATATCTACCAATTTTTTCTGAAAGGTTTTTTGTAGTATCATATTCTTACTGCTCATAACACAAGACATAATTTGTGCATTGACCTTGTTTGTACACTGCCTAGCATTTTAAGGCCAGAAGTCCTGCATAAGGCTTTTTAAGTAATAAATAAATAGAACACCAACATATTCCTGCCAACTTTTCTGCAATTGGCAGGCACTGCTCATTTAATAACTTTACTTTTCACTAGAGAGTAAACCTGTCCCCATAAGCCATATGCCTTTTTCCAACATTTGTTTCACTTGAACTTAATTTCTGAGGGGACAGTAAAGTACACAATGTCACAACAACTTGCTGATATATTTGCTAATGCTGCAAGCAAGGTTATCCAGTCTGTTCTCAAACTCCAAATGGTTTCTGTTAGGTCAAAAAGGTTGAAAAGAAGCAAGGTGGAAATTAGAACTTTTTGGTTCTCTCTTAGTTCCCAGCTTAGATAATAAATTAATGGTAGCTTAACAGGATAATAAAAGCACAAACTGGATGTTCATCCAATCTGATGCAAACTACTCTCTGACAAATCATCCTTTCAGCTCGCAGGTATTACCCACACATAAGGAAAAGATACAAAACCACAAAACCAGTGCAGGGAGAGCCCTGAATAGCACTCAGCTGACACCCATTCCCTTGGGAAATGTTATCTCCTGAACACAAATAGGGGCAGCTCTGAGGCTACTCTAAGCTACAGCCCAGACAAAGGAAGATGTAAATACTCAGCACAAACATAAGGATACAGAATTACCTTCAGCACTTTATCCTCTGTGTTGTTCAATCTAAACACAGCACTTGGCCTTTGAACCACCCAAATGTCCCTGAATAGAAGAGGCAAAACCACAGAACTTCCAGAAGGAACCTCGGTAAGAAGACAGAAGTAAAACTCACTGCACTGTTAATCAACTCTTTTCTTTTTTTCTTTCTTTTTTTTTTTTTTTTTTTTTTTTTTTTTTGTGGGGGGGGGGG
>JAAGNO010012075.1:52385-86930 GCA_033439905.1 Ceryle rudis
TTTGTTTTGTTTTTTTTTTGTCTTTTTTTTTTTTTGTTTTTTGTGGGGGGGGGTGGGGGGAGAATGCAAATGTAACATCATTAAAAAAATGAAAACTTTTAATGAAAACAAGAATTACTCATACTGTTCCACAGAGAATAAAAGATTTCTCTTTGGATTCCACTCTAATCTAGTTTATGCATAATTGTTAAAGTGTTTGAAATATCTTATCTCTCTCTTCTTCTCTCTGTTTATATTCCTGACTTTTTTAACATATAGATTGCCTTTAATGTTGTTGGTTAGGATGTTGGTTCTGTGTAAGATTCTGATTTAACTCCCAGTTAAATGAGCATTTCCCAAGAAAAAAAACCTTCTATCCTCTCCCTTCCCCAACACATTCAGTCCAAAATACCCATCAGTTCCCATGGCAAAGGAAATTTTAGTGTCTCCTCACCCCATCTTGCAGGTTCCTTCCCACAGATAAGCAAGAGTGCTGTCGTTAGACCCTGTTTACTTCTCTGCTCATGGTGTGACTGCTCAAAAGAGCCATCCTACTCCAAATCAGTGTTACAACTTTTAGTTCCTGATTTGTTTTGCCATTTCCCTGATTCCCATTGACTTTTCTGTGCTACGTAGCTCAGATTTTCTTTTGATAAATAGTATTTACCCTGCAGAGTAAACCTCCTGGCCTTACATAACTGTTTAGCATGCATGCTAAAACTGTGTATACTACAAGAACTTATAACTGAAATCTAGACTATAGCCTTTTTTTACTTCAGTTACTTTCCTGAAGTTGTCACCCCTCTGTGCCTTTGAATAGCACTGTATTTTTGCATTATTTTCCTGACTGTCTTGAACCACGAGAGATGCAGGGAACTGAACTTTATGTGTCCCAGCAAGAAAGTTTCTCAGCTTATCAACTTATTCCTCCAAGCAGTCACCTCAATGCATAGAAGAAGCAATAAAGGCAGTGTAACATATTCGAAAATGTTTGTTCTTCTCTCTGGCAGTATCTGCCTCAGTAGGAAATGATCCCAACAATACAGAACAGAAAAGCCTGGTAGGCCTGAAAAATCTATCTTAAACTTTAGGGGTCAAAGCCTTTTTGTCTTTCTTTTCCTTCACTGAGGTAACTGACAGTGTGTGGTAGCTCAGCATGCTTGTCACTAGCTTCTCACCTCCAACTCTCCAGTTCATAGTAAGATCAAAGCAGAGGAACATAAAGGAGGATTCTATCACAGGAATCATGGAGAAAGACCTACTATCATCTTCTTTATATACAACCCTTCTGATTACTGGCATTATGTTCAGTTTCTTTTCACTATTTTTAAGTCCCTGCAGTATTGATTGGTACAAAGGCTACAAAGAAGTTCATTCAAAAAGGAAATGGACAACAGAAGAAAACTACTGATAATCAGCAGAGGATCTGTAATAATTACCAAAGTTTGACTGCAACTCAAGTATGTAGTGATACATACTTGTTTGTATCAAGAGTCCATTGATTCCAGACTTGACTGCAAAAAGGTAAACTACTCGACAAGACCTAACCAGCCTCAGGTTCATCAGCATCTTCTGCACATTGACAGTACAAAGCAATCCACCTTAGTCACATAAATGGTAAACTCACAGCAATTCAACCCACCATAGCCCTAATTCTTTCCACTGAACAATTCAAAAGCAGTTTTTCTCTCCAAGTCCCATTCTCATGAACGAAGCTTTGTCTTCCTATGTTTTTATTATTCTTGACCTAAACCAAGTAGTTCCCTCTGTAACTCAGTTGCTCACAGTAGTAATCCAACCTGTCTCTCCACTGCACTGGCATCACCAACCACACGTAGTAACAGCTGAGAGGAGTTACAAAATCAGAGGTCATTACATGCTAAAATGGTTCACAGCATCCTTAGAAAGGGGCATATAGCAAACAGCCTTACTCAAGTGTCCTGTCTTACTGTTCTCTTTTCATCATCTCTCACCTTCCGCACTGAAATAGGTGTCTCCATGTACATATCTTTGCCAGCTTCACCTAATTATTATGCAAAGCTTTATATTCTTCCTCCAACAATCCTAATAAAATGTTTTGACAAGTTGAACTCTATAACAATTATCCTTTGGGGAATCAAAAGAACATCCTATTATTTGCTGTGAACATAACCTCGCAGAAAGTAAAAAACCAGGATTGTTATCAGGCTGTTTTTTTATGAAATATCTGATTGAGATCTCACACTGGGACTAACAGGAGGGACACTGCTGGTCACTAAACAGGTATTAGTGACCTTGGTTGAGAGTCTGACAGTACAACTGACTATCTGTGGACTTTCTGAACATCACTTTGATGACTTCTACCATTATTTGTTTTATAGTTTTTTTAGATTCAGTCAATGGGGGAGGAACAATCTCTCTTTGAGTTTGTACAGTGTTTAACACAAGGGGGTCCCACTGTCATGCAAAAATTAACACTGTTTACAGTAGCGGTGAAACCACTGATGGAAGAAGCTACTGCTTCCTTCACCATCTAGTAAGCTTGTTTTATCTTATTCTTTCCAAAGTTCTGAACATTATAAGAGAATATATAAGACTGGTAAGAATCACTGTAAATTAATGGAGGGGTTTAATCTTATTTAGCCTTGCTATTCTCTTGACTTTCACAAAAAAATACATAATGACATTTTTCATTTATGTATCTGTATGACAACTTTACATAATGAATTATGACAGCTGATTTATAATATTTTTCATTTTAAGTATCTTAGATTCTGAAGCAAAACTTTGGAATCAGTATTATTTCAATGGGGATTATGAAATCTTTTTACTGGTGAAAAATGTCACTATATTATGGTAAATTTCAGGCAGATATCTGAATATTGTCACAGGAAAACATTCCTCCTGCTAATCAAGGGCAGAGAGTAATCACAGTGGTTCACAGGACTAGGTTAACTGTTGCCAAACAGTGTAAAATTAGACTAACTCTGGTTATACAAATAACCACAGAGACATGACCCACACCTAGGTCTAATTGCACTGCCTCAAATTTACCAGAAAGTCAAAAGGGCAATCACCAGATGATCACTGTCCATACTGGAGTATCATCATTCTTTCTAATGACATCCCCAAACCATATAGGACGTTACCTGTTTTGCTCAATTTCCAGACAAAAAGGTTTAACAAATATTAATGCAATTTAGAGTTTAATGCTCCCTCACCCAAATGCTTTCTCTTCCCACTCCAACAATTGACAATCTCTTTTTTCCGTCTCATTTGAAACAGTGATTTTCTATCAGAGACATATAACATACCTCACAGGGCAATTCCTCAGCACTACTGGAGAATATTTCAGCTTTAGGTCTGTAAAATGCCTAATGAGACAATTCCACATACTGAGGGGAAGAAAAAAAAAAAAAAGAGTTGGAAAACTGAAGCCCATAGCTTTATTGTAGTGCTGTTTGCTCCAAGTACACAACAGTAACCGCTCAAAAGGAGGCATAATTTGAATCTTGTACTAGCTTAGAACTTCTCAGAGACAGGGGCCCTGTTTAGAAAACATTCTGGAAAAAATTTCACAGCAACCTGCTTTCCTACCCATTTGCTTCGGAAGAAAAGCTAAATGAGAAGCCCTGGGAGCTGCAGCCTGCCAGCAGAGAGACAGGCAATCCTGGCAATTCTTCAATCCACAGGAGATGAAACTCTGAGGACTTCAAGTAGGTGCTTCTCAAGCCTCTGGGAGTTCTAAAATAATGAGCTATGTACAATTTATTTCCGAATTATCAGAATTTCCCTCCATACATCAATCCATATCTCCCAAGACATCTTTCAAATGTTAGAACTTCTCACAGAAGAGAAATTCCAATATTTGATTAGTTCTACTCTATATCCATTGTCCTGCAACTTGCCAATACACAATCTTGTACTGAAAGCAATTTATTTTTGGATTTGATCTTACTAGTAAATCCTTTTTAAAAAATTGGCATTGAGCAGTTCTTTCATCTAACAATGTGTGATCTTGCAGAAAGTCTGTGGAATGTTTCAAAGGACTTTTAAAAATATATTTAATTTACTGCCATGCCCGTTGCAGAAGAGAGCCTCTTTTCCTGACACAGATTTCTATAATCCAGTGTAAGGCATGGAGGCTTTCTCCTGCAAAATGACATTCTGCTTCTGAAGGGAGTTGGCACGCTTTGTTCTACTGGAGTTATCCTGTGACTTTCAGAAACTAGGTCTTGCCATCTCACTTGGCCATAACTTCTTAGCTGAGGAAATAAATGTCTACTATTTTACAGTCTTAATTCAGAAATAAAGCTTTATATGTGGTCATGCAGTTGGAGACTTTATCACACATGCATGGAGACACACATGGATGTAGAAGTAGAATTGGAATGTGACATCCGTGTTGGCAGTGCCTGATTGCTTCCAGAGCTGTAGAATCAAAGCACGCTTTGCAGTGAATGTGATGTTCCTTTGTTACTTCTTGTGAAACTAATTGGTTTTCTCACAATATTTTTTTTTCTCCTTAAAATGTATTTATAAATAGCTGTGGAGAAATAAAGTATATTTCTCTGTGAGTACCTCGACAAAATTCACTTGTCTCCCTTAAGGCAGATTAGATGAACTACCATTTAATGGTGGTGATGATGGATGCAGTAAACAGCTTTAGGCCTGGGAATATAATCTATGACTCCTAGAAACTGTTAGTGTAGCAAGGAGCTCATTTGCAGCATTTAGACAGCACTAACTATCAGTCTATGCCATGTTAATGGGAGGAAGGAGGTTGTGTTTTGGGATGCAGGACATTCTGTGAAAAGTTAAAGGGTTTTGCCTCTAATCAGAGCATCTCTCTGGTGAGCACTTCAGATCCACTACGGGCATTGCAAAGGCATGGATCAATTACCCAGTAATAACATTATAACCCTCAGAGATATGGACAGAACACTTATCAGTAGCAAAGCATCTTCTTCATCACTCTTAAAAAAAAATAAAATAAAAAACCCCACCCAAACCTGAAAATTTATCTCTTCCTCTCAGTTTAACTCCTCCTAGGAGTTAAAATTCCTCCTTGTGCACAGGGTGATATAAGGCTAATTTACCTCTCATTTCCCATTTAAAGGGCATTCATGGGGAAACACCCAATACCAGCCCAACACTTGTTTTTGTTTATAGCTGGGAGTGGCACAACGGTGTTTTACAGGGCATCTACACCTTGAATTATCTACTCACCAGAGATGGAGGAAGGAGTATCACGTACTTCAGCCAAAATACAGAAGCATTGATTCGCTAATTTGGAAGACACTGAGTTCAACTGTTCATCATCCAGTCTCAGGCCTGTTCATGCACTGGCTTCTCTATTGAAACCAACTGCTAAGACAGAGATTTTGGTAGGCAGGTTTTTGTAAACTGGACAATCCATATAGAACTGGATCACAAAACTTAAAGCCTACAGAACTGCTAGTAATTAAAAAAACAAACAAAGCTCTTGAGTGTAAACTCACTATCACACCACACGAGAAGGTGTGATTCTCCCAGTCCTTAGGGAGAAGGACCAGACAACTGATGCATATGGTGAATATGAAGATACTGGCCTTGTAAGGGTTCCTTGCATACAGACTAAATTTTACCATAAGTGATTAGATTCCCACGGTAAATTATCAATAACCTCAAAATATTTCCTTTATGAAAAGAGAAGAAAACCAGCAGATTTGATAAGCCTTTCATACTGTAAACTAGTTTACAGCGGGAAGTCCATACACATTAGACTTGTTCTTAAGTCTGTTTAAGCAATACACAACTCACTCTACTTCTAATGATGAGTATGATGAAATCACTAAAACTAAGAAAAACTAAGTAAATATAATAAACAGGGCAAGCACAAAGTTGATACCTGAAAAATCAGATAAATCTTATGTAAGGGTTTTACATTTTTAAAGAAAAAAAAAAAGATATATTCTAAAATTGACCATAAGCAGTGTATCTACACAGCAAATGGACTAACATGAAGAGATACTTCAGCTGGCACTGGCAAAACTATAATGTGTACTAAACAAAGCACTGTTGAGCTTAGTAGGGCTAATTAACCCAGGAAAAGCATTATGCCAATATAGTTATATTGAATCCTATCCAAGCTATCTTGGTCAGTGCTAAGCAGGATGTAAAGACATAAAAGCATATTCTACTTCACTAACAAAGACAAAAACATCTTGGAAATTTTCACTAATTATTTTGACATTACAATTTCTACCTGGATTCACTCGAAGTGGATGAGCATGCTGAAAGCTGAACCTTGTGACCTGTTAATAAAAAATATTTGCATATTCATCTCTGTGGCAGTAAGGGGAAAGAAAATCAGGGATGGGATGTAGGAGAAGAACAGAGACTAGATTTAGACTGTTCTGAGCACTGGTTTTGCTTATATGGTATTTATAGTTTATAGCAAGCACAACTGGGTACTGGATTTTCCTGCACTAATCTCACCTTTTCCAAAACCCAGATAAACAACAGAAGGGAAAAGGAATATATTAAAACTGAACTGGCTCTTTCTTCAACAGGAATAATGAAAAGAGGAAGGTAAATTAGAATAATCTTAATGACAGCTATTTACATCTTTGTGCTGTTTTATTTGCTATTTACGCTATAAGGTAATTTGTTATGAAGCTGTTTCTACCTGTCATAGCACGGTTTGACCTGTGAGAGACTCTAAACAGAGGCTATCACGCAGGTCAGTTTTCCATAAAGTCCCCCAGGTTTAGCAAGCATCCTAATCTGCTTTGAGTAGGATACCCAGGAGTACGTACAACAGCAGCATTCATCCTATAAACCTTGCAGCCCAATCGCCTATCGCAGTCACGGTGATACCGCACACAGCTCCCCACTCCTTCTCACCTGGCCCCTCCTGATCACTGCTCCAGGCAGAGCATCCTGTCCAGGTGAGCCTGCCTCAACCTGAGGTTTCATTAAGAGGATTGGGTGCTTTCCAGCTTTCATTTTCAGTTTATCAGATTTCCCCTCCATTTTAAAAGCAGAGAATGACGCTTATCTTGCCTCCATGTATCTGTCTCCATTCAGCCAGTACCAGTCTCAGTTCACAAAGAACATGAGCTCTGCTAAAACTTCAACAAAATTTTGTTGTAAAAGCAACCAGGATGCCAATGAGGCCTTGGAAAGAAGCTTTGTTCATTAATTCCGTTAACAATTATAACTTCTTTGTAGAGCTACATGATTACCTCCTTGCCTTCAGTAACAAGGTTAGTGTCCTCAGTGCCGAATCCCTGGGTCCCATCTCAACAGACAGCTGACGTGCCTGTAATGCAGGCATCTTTCCCTACACAAGACAAGTTTTGTTCTCCGTTTAATATTTGATTTCCGTAACAGAGAGGGGAAGGACTTTTTAAAAGCAAAATCCAGGTTGGGAGTTTTCTGTAACAACCACTGCCATAGTATTAACTTTATTTCTAAAAAACAGTCTACATTAAAAATAAAAATTGCAATTGCGTGTAAAAATTTTATAGACATGCTTTATTTTTTTCTTCCATACAGGAGATCTTATAGTCTTTAGCACAGATAGGTTTCTTATAAAGCAGCATAATGTTCTTTACCACTTCCCTCTTGCAATGACAGGCCATTTTGAACGCTTGCTCATCCCTGCCTGTATCTGATGCTCTTGACACTAGACACACACATTCCTAACAGAATTTCTAAAAGGGCGGTTAGAAAGAAAGGATAACCTGACAAAAAGAAAATGTTACTAAAGAAAAAAACTTTTAAAGTACTTTCCACGTGAAAATCTGTTGGAAACCCAAATCAAATCTGTACAAAATGTTAAGATTCCACGAAAAAAAAAAAAAAAAAGGAGAAAAAAAAAAAAAGAAAAAAAAAAAAAAAGAAAAAAAAAAAAAAAGAGAGAAATCACTGGGGGGGAGGCATTTACAGAAGCCTGGATGATAATATAATGTTTATCTAAAAGTAATCATATTCTCTGTTACTAGATATGCTACTGCACATAATGGAAAATAGTTTACAGTGAAAATATTTTGAAATAACAAATATGTTATTTGGTTTCACTTCATATATATTTTAGTGTTAAGAAAATGAAAGGAATAAAGCAATTTCTATGGATAATGTGGGAATGAAAAATAAGCTGTCAGATGGACTTTCAAAATATTACTAAATCAAAAAGTATTAAGCATAAAAAAATTTATTACTGTTATCGACAACTTTTAGTATGAAAGCACTGGAAAATTATGGCTATTTTTTTTCCACTTTA
Organism: Ceryle rudis; assembly: GCA_033439905.1. Classification (NCBI taxonomy): domain Eukaryota; kingdom Metazoa; phylum Chordata; class Aves; order Coraciiformes; family Cerylidae; genus Ceryle; species Ceryle rudis. Next base: position 60,613 of record JAAGNO010012075.1, read on the forward strand.
GATTAATATGTTGCTCTATGTGGGCTAGAACACAGTGTCTGTCTGATAGTATAAAGCAAAACTGAACAGCTGATAAGGACAATGATTAAATAAGTATAATGGATTTTTTTATGGGTGTGGGAGGAATTTAGGAAAGAAAATTGTCCAAATTAAGTTTGTGTCAGTCACTGAAATTTATATTCTTCTTCTTGCTAAAGGTGTCTATCATCTTTAAAATCCAGAGGGGATCAAGGTATTATACTCCACAGTGGCATCTGTGCCTGAAACTGCACACTCCTCTTTGGAGCCATCCTGGATTATTGGCTTAATGTTAAATAGACTCAGAAAAAGATTAAAATGAACAGTAACAAAACAACTGGGGTTTTTTCTTCAATTTATGACTGGTGGTCTCCCATTCAAGAACTGACAGAAATCAGCTTCAATAATTAACTTATATTTCCAATGGTCTGACCTATTCAGAATTATATCAAAACTCCAACCCACCAGAATAATTATATTGCCATTTCCATGTTTAAAAAAAAAAAAAACCAAAAAAAAACCCAAACACCAATGCTGTTAAATCTCTATCAGTGCAGGCAAATTTTAATATTTCATAGCATCTTGGGATTTCTCCTTTTTCACCCCTTTAAGAAATCACGACACTTTTTGGTTTTGACATATTGCTCAATACTAAATGAGAATCTCACCAGAAAATAAATCCATAGTTGTTTTCATGACAGCAAATTACATGCCAAAGTGTGACATTTAAATGTTGAATTTTAATGGCTTGTCAGCATAAGTGAAATGCATTTAAAAAAATTAATATGTGAGAGAACAATGTGTCTGTCTATAAAATAATTCTGTTCATAGTAGACATGAATGGTAAATACAGTGTCAAATGCATCTATTTCTCAAAGCACGTCTTCATTTAGTAAGAAATGAGCTATATGAATAGGGGTTAAATTCTCCACTCCTGTTGGCATAGTGGATCTCTGCTGCAGTCATACTGGTCAGGAAACTTTTACCAATATCCATTTCCAAGAGGTTTCCACATGCAGGACAATCTTAGCAAAGGTGATAAAAGGCAAACTGGGCAGCTTGGGGAGAGGGAGGAGTGTCCACCGCTTCTTACAAGCATTCAGCTAGGACCATCACACACATGCTGCCTTTTTCCTTGGACTGTGTATAGTGATAAAACTGACTTTCAGAGAGTGAATTCAATGATTTATCAAAAATATTCTAATCACATTTAGTCACATGCAAGGAATTCCTCCCTGATGTTTATCTTCAATGTTTTCATTAATAGTTTTGTTTCACTTGCTACAAACACTTGTGTTAAGTAAAAGGTTCGTATTTAACTTAAAAATAGCAGTAAGGAGAATTCCCTTTTCTTCTTGCAATTACAATGATATAAATGCTGATTCTATTTTAGTGCTCTTGCTTACATACAAGGTCCCTTAGGATATTTGGATTGTTTAATAATGGTCTAATAAAGTAGGTGTGACAGGTGGTATGGACATATTCACAGGCTAATACGTAATAAAATAATATCTATATTAAAGAAAATCTGAGAGTATTTGAAGTATCAGGTTCTTGACGACATGTGGGAATCTGAGAAAAGAAAAAGTTAATTGCTGAGAAGTGCAAATTTGTAAACACTGGACAAGATCTGTGTCTGTGATTTGCTGGGAACCAATTACATTCTCTACTTCTAGGAAGGGAAATAAATGTAGAGCTTTGCTGTGCACAACTATGGATGATAAAAAAAATGCCAAGGAGCATAGGAAGGCTGTTACTAGTCCTAAAACATTAACATGTCTGAATGCCCTCACTAAAATACTCTGAACAGTTTTGCCCTACCTATCTAGAAGACTGGACATAAGACAAAGAAGATTATTAGATAAATAGAAAGCATGATTTTGAAGAAAGATTGGAATGGCTCTTCTTAGTTATATATTCTTTTATACTTGATAGTATTTATTCCTTTATACCTGAAACCTTTATTCCTTCAGGTACATGTCCCACCTCCATAGATATACAAACTCCCTTGAAGTATTCTCTGCTCCTTTCTTCTGCAACACTGTCCCATTCTCCTCATGTCACCACAGGTCCCATCCCAGTGGCTATATTTCTCACCTTTATTTACTCTTCTCATTTTTCTGATATGTTCATTCTCTTTCAGGTCCCTCCTTGCATCTCGTGGATGGTTTCAAAATATCTGTCTATTGCCCAGCCCGCCACATTACCCAAACCCCTGAGCTCTCTCTCACTCTGTAGGGGTATTCACTTGAGAGTGTCTCCATGACCCAGCCACCAATATCCACAGAGTTCATAGATATTGTACGTATCCGAGACCTCATCTTTCTGTTATTTTGGCTAATAACTTACAAAATTATTTAAGGACTAAGCTGAACTAATGCAATGAGCAGGTAGTGCCCATCCTTACAATTTATTTACACCAGGTAAATAAATAATTTTCAGGGACTCGCCGATACCTTACTTCTTGGAGATTGCAGAAGGAGACTAACACTAAGTATTTGTTTGAGATACAAAGGTATCCAAAGTTCTCTCAGACAGGAGCAACACACCTTCTTTGTAACATTGAAGAGAGTTACCCTGCAACATGGTTCCATTGCTAGTTAGACAATACAAGATGGGGAAAATGTCCAAATTACAGAATCTACAGAACCTTCCATGTTTCCTTCACATAGCTTGTTCTGGCACTGCCAGAAATAAGATACAGACTCAGATGACCCAATAAAGAATTGGAATTTCCCCACCTTCCTGGACAACCAAGGTACACAGATTTACATGTATCAGTACATTTTTTCTGATACATTTGCAATTTGCTTTATTAGTTCATGTACAGAAACTTTTTTCCTAACACACAGAGATCTTCCTTGTCCCCAGAAAGACTCATGTGGCTTCTACCATACTGTCAACATTAGAGCCTAAAGTCTCACCCACAAAACAGTTAGTGCATGGGAAATAGCAAAACATCATTCCTTGACTGCCTTGACAATACGTCTCCATCTAGGGGCACATCAGTTCAGCTTCTATGCTTGTTCAATCCCTACTCCTCATACTTTAGAGGGAAGGCTGACATGTGAGAAACTTGTCCGTTTTTTCCAATTTTATCAGCTGTTACAAAAAATTAGATTACCTCTTCTCCCAAAGCACACAACAAACCGATATTAACATACCTTTAACTTCTTTCATATTGCCTATATCATAAGTAACTTCACATCACCTACAGTAAATCTAAGCTGGCTATAGTCCCGAGATGAAGACTTGCATTCTTACCATCATCACTTTAAAATGTTTGTTCTGATAGATGCTATCTTGACACTCACCCTTAGGATAACATTTCAATGTGTATTTCTAAAGAAGACCAACACTAAACTATCTTACTTTTTAACTATTTGTGGGTAAGGCACTAGAGTTTTTGACTTGGAAGACTGTATAACTCCCCATCTCTCTTCAGGACTACAGGCTTCACTTCCAAGAGCTGGCCTTGAAAAGCCAACTAAAAAAAGGCGCCACTAAGATCATATCCACTGCATGGCAATGAAATGAAAGGCCTTTAATCAGTTAAGCTTCTTTAAAACAGAGGAAATCAGATTTAAATTAGATTTAGGATTTGCAGTTAAAAATATTTGGTCTGTCAATCAAGTCTCAGCAAATGAGTTAGCGACATTTTTTTTTTTTTCTAAAAAATATATGCAAACATGCTACAAAATTAGGCAAATGAAAACTCTTTATACTGACAGTTTTCTAACTGAAAAGGAGACTTTTTAAATCATTATGGTTATCTATATACTGAATTTTTAGAAATACTCAGACTGGAGACTGTGTTCAACATGTCATAGTGTGCACAAGTCACTGGTAGAGTCTGTTATTTAAAGAGTACAACTATTGGGAATTGTTGAAAGCTATATTGTCTAATCACACAGCAGCAACCTGACAGAAATGTCGTCACTGCCGCTACAGCTTCAAACATTTAGAGAACCTCCTATGGAATGATAACAAATACAGGCAGTTCAGCAGTGAGGATGAAGGGTTGTCAATACAGTGACATTAGCATGCACTTTTGATTTCCTCTAGATAAATATTATTAAACACTTAGTTTAATAAACTGAAACAATTTTACGGCTCTAAGTGGTACTATCAAGATATTGGATGAAGGGACTCCATACAGAATGGTAATAAGGCTGCAGTATTGAATTTTCACCATTAAAATCTCCAGATAAGTTCTTGGTTTTCTTCTGACTTTCAATTGAAGGAAAAGTCAGTCAGAAACTCCAGGTATAACCTACTGATTTACTTTCATCAATCAAAAAGTACAGAAGCAGGTCTATCTGTTGTCGCTTAACTTGTAGGTGCTCCAGAATCTGCCTGTACTGCTTCTGTACTCTAGTAACAAAAACAAAAGTCCACAAGTAGAGCTTCTAAGCACTAATACTGTAGAGTTTGGTTAAAAGAATCACAAGTCTAAGGTTTGGAATCTATTTAATTTTGTGCTCAGAGTTACAGGGGAAAAAAAAAAAAAAGAACCTGCCTAATCTGCACCTATACATGCAAAGTCTAACCATAGAAATAGAAGTTCTATATAGATACTAAGTAAACATCTTTAACTTTATCCATTAAGATAAAAAGAACATTGTTCCTAGGAGCAATCCAACCTCAATCTAAATCAGTAGCCCTGTGATATGTATTACCTTCTTGAAGTCTGAGATCATATAGGTGATGGCAGGCATCCTTTTATATTATTTTTTTTCCAATGTTTTTCTATATTGTTTTTTAAACAGTCTTTCCTTTATTCCTTCTTTTTATATTTAACACAGAAAAGACTATTTTTGTTTCATGCAGAGGAATAAGATACCCTTACTATAACAATTAATATAATTATCCCATTATCCTATATTTTGGTATTTACATTCCTCACCAGAATTAACTCAAGTTACCTTTGTTACTGTATCAACAGTCCTTATGACAAAGTGAAAGCATGAGACCTTATTTATTTATTTTAAAATCAGATCTGAGTTCCCAGCTGGTGAAACTGAAGAAAAGAGTAACAACAGTTCATCATCACATTTTGGTAGGTGTTTTGACCTGCATGTTATTGCCAATACTGCAAGTGTCAACACACAAGTGACAAAAATAGCAGCAATATCTTTTTATTGATACCATATTCACTTTATCCCCCAATGTTAAATTTATAGTTTTCCCTAGAGAACTGATAGCATACTCCCATCCCCACCATTACAGCTGTGGGAGGACTGCTCTTTAGAGCCAATATCAATCACACCATATGTTGTCCTGAAAAGCAAGTAATGCAAACTGGTCACCTAACCCTCTGGCCTGCAGAATTAGAGTTTAATTATGAACAAAGGCTCCACCTCCTTTGTTTTCAATTGTGCAGTAGTACAAAAGAGGTTATAAATATTCAGAAATTATTGCTTTTTCCTACTCTGTGATTTCCCTTCACCCCACCCCAATTCTTCTGAAACTGATCCTTTTAACAGTAGAAAGAGATTTTACTTCTGTCCTGAAGCTGTATCTCCTCTAGCTTTTGATCCAATAGCAGTGGCCATCTCCCAGCAAGCACTAGGTCACTTGTAAATGCCTTTTTAAAGTCAATTCTGTTTTATAATGCCCAAGGCAAACAGCTATCAAAGCAGCTTTCTCCACCTCTGTTCCATTATGCTAAAACCAGCTTGGTGAGAATGGAAGGCTTAGGCTTCACATAATCCCAGCAAGCACACAACAAAAAAGATGAACTCAAAGAACACTAAAACGTTTAGATCTCTGTGTCACTACTGATTTCCTGCAAAATCTCAGCTAATCACTAAGGTCTGTGACCAAGACCATATTTAAATATCTTATATAGGTAGGAAATCAATGGAAATATAAACATTTACATATCTCTGTGAACCTAACCCTTTAGTCTTTCCATGTCCCATCTGTAAAATGAGGATAACATTAATTCTTTATCTACTAGAGATAGTGAACACAAATACTGAAAACTAAAAGGTGCTCAGATTACCCTGTAATAGAAAAACAAACAAAAAAACCACTTTAAATAAGAGAAAGCCTTAAAATCAGAAGAGTGGGGGAAATATAGATGGACTCGGTGATGTATTACTCTTAAGTGTAAACCTTCTCATATACAAAGGAAGGATTCTAACTTCAATAGTGCCTTTATGTTATTGCTGCTTTTCTGGAATATGCTGCCCTAAATCCCCCTGCAGAGGAGGCAGTATATGATACAGCAGATGATTAACCTTTTGAAGGCAGTATATGATACAGCAGATGATTAACCTTTTAAGTCTTTGACAGTTGATTTTTTTCAGAAATTGTCACTAAGCCCAACCACTGTTTCATGTTTATGCTGCCTCATTTAGATGAGCATGCTTCTTCAACAGGAACACAAGCAAAATAGGCAGACTAATTCAGCTTCACATTATTTGCTTGGCAATATGTATTTACAGACCTGGAACTTTTTTGAGGTCTTTGAGAATAAGAGAGAGAGTTCTTTAACACTCCTCAGCCCAGATACCCAGGCATCTTTAATCAAAAATTGATGCCACTTTATAATTTCTCTTAGCAGAGTTGAAGGAGAGTATGCCAGCAGTGAGTTGTCTTCTTCAGTGCACCAAGCTCCTTCAAAAATGCATAAGGCAAAAATCTGATGAAAACACTTTTAGAAAAGCACCTGTTATAATTTATGCTTAGTACAGTAACTATCCTTCGAGAGTTAGTAGAGAACCCAAAAGTGTCTTAAAAAGGTACCTTGTCCAAAATAACACCCAACAGCAATGATCGCAAACAGATAATAAGTAAGGAAGACCTGCACAGCAAGCCCATATCCTGCTGAACTGTTTTGGGGCATGCATAAGTACACTGGCATGCTTTTTTTGGCAGGATCACAACACTGCTTTTCTGTTAGATTTCCAACAAAATTCTGTCTAAGCACCAGCCTTGACACCGTTTCTATACAGAAAGAAAATAAAATATAGAAAAAAATATTTTTACTTGGTTTTTTTGTTCAGTAAAAAATTCCTTTCTTTTCCTAGAAAATGAAAATTCACTCTAGAACATTAAAAATGAAACTTGATCCCAGAATTGTCAATGGGAGATGGGGCCAACAACAGTGTTTCGATGCAGGCAGAATCTGATACTAATTAACAGCAATGTAAGAAATTAAAGGGTAAATGGACTTATTAGATTATCTACTAAGTACACTGTCTGTAAAGAAACAGCTTGTCTAACAGTCAAATGATGTATCATATGGCATAGTCACTCTGAATCCCAAATCTGTCCATCTTTAGAGGCCGTAGAGTTGCTTAGTCAAAAAATAAGCCAAGACACAGATTTCAAGGCAGATGGAACACAGCTTCCAGGAACTCAGTTTGCAAAAGATTAAGGGGCAAATAATTGGGTCCTTTCCACAGCTGGATCACAGTTAATCTTGGGGTGCCAAAACAGGATTTGAAATGGATCCATGGCAGATTCAATTTTGCTCTTAAACTTTTCTGTAGCTTTCCACAACATCATCATTTCAGCAAAATCTGTCCATCTGTTTCCCTACTCAAACCAGAAGGTGCTGATGTTTTCCTTTTCCATTAAAAGCACAAACACATGATGTATGAAAAATTCATAATGAGAATCAGTAGTGATACAGCCAAAGTAAGAAAACAGAAGATACTAAGGAAACGTCTATGTGATGTCCTGGAAAGTGAGGACAGGAGAGTGGCTCAGTGGCCTGTTACTGTGAAAATCTAAAGGAAGCCTCCTATGAGATGTATCACTAGTGTGCGTAACATCACTTACAAATCTGACCAAGAAACCAGTTAGCTTCATTTATTAAGAAAAGCAACCTTTACACCCAACAGGACAAAACTCATTAGGATAAAAATACTAGATTTGGTTTTAATTTACACCATACAGCAGTAATTAAAATTAAGGAGAAAATATCCTGCAGTGGAGCAGGGAGAGGGTAATGTGCTCTCCCTGGGCTCTAGTACCAGTGCAATGCTTGTCCTTGGAAATGCAGAACTACTTCCAGCTGTGGCTCTTCTTCAGAATAATGCAGGCTCCTTTGAGGGATGTTAAGTGGTGTTTTAATGGGAAGAAGAAGGAAAAAAAAATTTAAAAAAGAAGAAGATAGCCATCCCAGAAATGTGCTATGTCATTTTCTTGAGAGAACTCAAGAGTCATCACGAATAATGACGATTTTTTGCTTGAGGAAAGGCAATATTCCAAAAATAATGTTTCTAATATTCATAGACTGAGTTTCAGATCAGAGGCTAAATCTCACTGATCTACAAAAGACTTTTAAGGGAACACCATCCACGCTGACTAGCTGCATTTACTGCTCATCTTGCCTGCTATTTCATCATGGGTCATGACTTCTTTACTTTAACATTAGTATTTTAGTTGCTTCTACGTATTACAAATAGTTTTTCCTTAGTAACATACAAGAACAGAGAAGCCCTAAAAGACTGTCAGAAGTCATACAAGAGAAAAGCTTATTCTATACTTGCTGAGTATCTTACACTCCCCTTTGCCATATCCCTAAATATCTGCTACCGATCACTGTCAGAGGAGGATGTTCAGCTAGATGAATCATCTGGAATGTACTTCATCATTTACCAGCCCAGAGGAATGCAGTTTTACACCTATCCAAACTTGCTAGGTGGTTAAAACAGACAGTCCCTTCTAGATTTTTTATTTCAGTCCACAGAAATAGCTTAGCAGACCTAATGGCTTAAAGGGGAGGGCAGGAAGAAATGTAAAAATTCAAAACAGTGATTTGCTGCATGGAGTAATAACAAGAAAAGTTCATTTCAAACAAAGCTCAGCTGTAGCAAAACAAAACAAAAAAAAACATACAAACACAAACCAAACAAACACAAAACCAAACCAAATCAAACAAACCAAACAAACCCCCCCCCCCCCAAAAAAAAACAAAAACAAAACAAAACCAACCAAAAAAATCTACATGATGGGACTGTGCTTTTTGCATCTTCCAGGTACCTTCTGACAAAGTTTTCACCTTGTTTTGCCAGTACAAACAAGACGGATTCTATTCTGCACCCCATGTGAAGCAGGGAAGCAAACTATCAATGAGTCATTCAAGCAGCTCAGTTACTCTGAATAGCTCAACTTCAGGTCAAGTTCATAGCACTCATTATTAGAAACACTGGATGTAATGGTGGACAGTTGAAGCAAATTAGTCACCAGTGATCATCTTTAATTTGTAAACAAAGCAAGTAGATAGAGAGGTTAAATAAAATGATTACTGAGGTTGAGATTGTAATTTTCACAATTCTAAAGCTATGAGTTACAAAATAATTACTATCACAAATAGCCATGTAACCTTCTTTTAACTGGTGTTGTGTAAGACTAATCCTGATGGAATGAATACATGCACCTGTTCGCTGTGCATAGACCAACTACGGCAAACCCACTGATAGGAATTAGCTTGCTTCCAACACCATAGCCTATGAACATACATACAGTCTGCAGTGATTGACTTTTCACTGCCTAACACAACAAAAGAAAGCTGAGCAACTCTGCAGACTGGAGATGAAGGTTCCCATTTAATTTGATTTAAAGTTCCTTAAATTTCTTATTTATAGGAGCTATAGAATGCATTTCACAAATCTTAAAGAATATAAACATCATTTATGCAACAACGGACTGTGCTTAATATGACAGCTAAACCTAGAAACACCGAAGTTAAAACCATTAATCGACACCCTAGAAAAGCAGGTAAGGAGGCTGATTGTTGATTATTCTCCATATATCTGATTTGACCTCAGACTGACAATTTTTCTTTCTTAAGTAGACACAAATAACAGATGAATCCTCCAAAACTTGAAAGAGCACAAGGCAAATACAAGATTCATCATCCAGAGTATTAAGTAATACAGCAAGCACCAGGAAGAAAATCCTAAATCCATACTACCATTTATAACAGGGATAATAGCCTCAGGATATTTTCTCCCATCTCAGGACTGGTGACACTATTCTCAGGGATCCTGTACTTTATTGAAATTCTGCTTTGTGGGATTCAATGTCCTGCAGTGAAAAAATCAACATGCGTGCTCCACCTGCTGCTCGCCCTTTAATGCACTGCTAAAGTTGCAGCATCTATGCAGGGTGATGTTGGATGTTTTGGAAGCTCTTATAAAAGGTTTCACATGGTTTCTGACATCATGCCTGATTTTCATACCTAGAATTATCTGTAAAAGCAACTCACCAACTCACCTAATTGTATCATCAGAGGACAGACAGCTAATTGGATCTTTATGTAGATATGTTTGTGAAATTATTCACACAGGTAAAACATTTAAAAGAGATATCACTTCTTTTTTTAATAATCTTTTAAAAACAGATAAAATTCTATCAGTGAAAATAAAGAAAAGCTATTGCACTTCTACTTTGTTCTTAATGCAAACACTATGCCATTAGTCATTGGAAGCATAGTACCAAAAAGTCATATTTATTTAATAGTATGCTGCTTCCCAGAATGAATAGTTACACTTCTGCCAAGAGGTTTCATTTTAAAGGAAGAGCTTGTTGGCCTATTGGTCAGTCATCCATGTGGAAAACCAAGAGACTCTTAATTCTTGACCTTTGATCTCTCAAGCCCTAGATAGCTGTACCATTGTAAAACTGTCTGGAAAAAACTAGTTCACCCAAACCTTTCAATGTGTTAACACAAATGATCCAGGAAAAAAAAAAAAAAGTACGTTTGCGGGTTTTTTTAGCCACACTTTGATTTCACAGTCCTAGACTTGGTACTTCTGAGTATTTTCTTTCTAGTTTTCTGAATCCTTGAAAAATTAAAAGAAAGAGAAGCATTTCAAAATACTCCTGTGTGACAAAAATGTAGAAAATAATGCCATTTCCTTCTCAGCATCACCCACCCTCAGCTGCAACTTGCTCAGTAAAACAGCAGGAATGTGAAAGCCTCTAAAATAGCAGAGTTTATTATTAAAATAGATGCTTTCAGTAGCCTTAGCAAAGAGTGACTAACATAGAAACAGAGATGGGTGCTGTACTTGGAAATTAATGAAACAGCATCAAATAAGGACATTCCAGACCTACCTTCTTTGTGAGAAGGAAAATATTGCAGTTTGGCTATTCCAACAGATCTGTTACCACAACATCTGTGAAATTTTTAATAGCTTTTTCTTTTTCTCCACAAAATACAAACATCCTGAAAGCTCCAAGTCAATTGACTGCATAGTTTTAAAGCATTGTTTTAAGGAAAACGTAAAATAATACTATGTGACATAGAATCATTGGAAAATAAAAGGCACGTAAACAGGTTTCTCTTGTTTCTAAATTAAAGTAGTGAAGCATAAAATAACGGAAATTTTAAGAACACAAGAATATTTGCCAGGCTAAAAACTGAACTACCTTCCAGTGAAGATAAGCTCCTAACACCAGTTGTCAGGCAAGTGCCTGTACTGTGAACTGTCAAACTAAAGTTCAAGATAAATCCAGGATCTATTCTACCATGAGTTGCACATAAAAGTTTATGCCAAAATAACACAGCAGGATTAGAAATTACCTGAGCGCCTGCTATTCAACAAAGGTCAGAATTTGAGCACTGATTAGTTAACGCTGCTACACAGATAACCAATGAGTACCCAGAGGATTTCAGAAAAATAATTAAAACGTTGCAAGATTATAGGCCAGGGCAAACTGCAGCAAAGTTGGGGGTTTTTTTCAGTTATCCTGCCACTGGGAATTTGAAATTGTTTCTCAGGTTCTGTTCAGTCTGTTAAGACTATTACAGCTGGTACAAGAAGCTACTTACCGTTAAAGTACAATTTAATTCCTCTAAACACTTGGAACATGGATGAACTTAAATAGTGCATTCAGTGAGGCATAAATTACAAGTTTCATGCAACTATACTAACCAGCAGAGGTAATCAGAAATAGACTCTCTGGTCAACAGACAGCTAAGCAATACAGTCAGTGAAATCTAAGATATGATTCTTTTCATCCTACAGCTGTCTGAAACTCCAGAGATGAATCACACCCTAAAAGCACTTGTTTCTCTACTGTTCTCTGCCAGCAGACGGAGTCTATAGGCTCACAGCTGTGTGAGACAGATGCCGGCCACACAACTGGAACACACATTTTCAGTTCAGCAACCCAGGGTGGCAAAGTGCTTGAAGCACCATCTTAGGATTCACTGTTATTAAGGATGGACTTGGAGGGAGGTGAGGAGAGGTGGGTGTGTGAAGGGGTGAAGGATTAACAGTTTTGCAAATTTGTAAGCCCTTCAATATTTTTTTGAGATGAGATGGGTCCCCCACAGAGCCAATTTAAGCCCGCTTTCAACAAAATTGCTAAGAATAATTGAAATAACATCTACATCCATATAATCTGTGCTGGCATTACCAGAATGTGGATCACCTGACTACAGACTGAGCAAACTGTCACAAGGAAAAAGATCTACTTCCTTAGGAGAAGACAGCAGACTTGTGCTATAGCTTTCTGTGATGATTAGCTGTGGACCTAAGAGATGAATGTAATCTCTCCTTGAAGTTCAAAGGTAAAAATCGGTCACAAGGAACACAAGATGAGGTGAAGGCCAGAGTCCCAGACAGAAGAAAAATGAAAAAGATACCAACAGAGAGAAAGAGGCAAGTCATGTGCGAGAAGTAACAGAGACATTTGCACATTTTGTTAGGTCATTGCTCCCTAGGCAGAAAACCAGAGGGGACTTTATAAACAATAAGCCACTAGTTTTATACTGATTTTGATACTACAGGTATGTCTTTGAGGCAAGCCAGTAATGCTTTACTATCAGTGCTCAGCTGAGCCTTCCAATACATTTTTATTGCATGATGCAGGAAGGAAATCTCTTGGTTCCTAAAGCAGATGAATGCCATACTAAAGATGAAACAATAACATTATTCAGAAAGATTTCAGCAGGACAGGTAAGTGACAAATTTTATCTTGAATCTTACTGAAAGATGAATTGGGATTTCTTACATACTAAGTGCTAGAGTTGAGCACTTAATTAGACTGTCAAATCTAGGAGGACCAGAAGTAGATTAAACTTTGGATACTTATACATAGTGATCAGACACTGCAGTGCAAAGGAAAGATTAGATGATCATAACTAATCTAAGTTTTAATTAAAATGTAAAAGCAGACAAGTTTTGCACTGTCCACAAGGGAGAAAAAGCTAAATTCCACCAAGATGGGTTCAAGTGTATTTTCCTCTTTTCTGAACTGAATTTGGTATCCAGCCTTTCTAATGTTATTCTCAGCTTAAAGAAAATTCTCCCATTTTAAACAATTCACACTGAGGGCCACATTTCATATTTATTTATTGACTGGTGGAATTACCTTACAAGTTAATAATGTGATAGTAAGAAGTTTTCAGTGTCAATGAACATTTTAATTTAAAATTTAAATTCAGTGTATCACTCTCTAAGTATTTACTGCCCTCTGCTCAAGTCTGCAAGTAGTGTCCAAACAAAATTCACTTCGATGGAAGGAAAGGGAAGAATATTTTATCACCCTCTCTTCCGCATATATGCAAACATATGCTAATACCCAATCTTACAGAGTTTTCAATGAAGATCGGTGGTAATGTCAGAGCTATAACTCAAAAGATAATGCATTTTCCTTCCTATGTAGGGCTGATTGACTTAGTCATTATGATTTCATTAGGTGGTGAGTTTAACCCTTCTTCTATTTATAAATTGTTTCCAATTTATTTTTGATGTCTGTAAAAGTATTCATTATTCATAAATATTTTATGAAGTGTTTAGGTCAACAATTTTAAATGCGATGAATTTTTAAATGTCTGTTTCTTTTTCCACTGGAAGCAACTGGCCCAAGTCACACAGAAATGACCTTAGCAAATACTTTCAGTGCATGGTGATACTCATTAAAGTTAGTACATGTAGAGTTTTCTGAAATGAGGATAAACATAACCCTGCCAGGTTAGAAATTAGATGATGAATACCAAGTATTGTTTGGAGAGTCTAAGTATTATTCTTTCAAGAGGAGAAGTCCAGAACGTTAAAATTTTGCCTCTTTTAGAAGAAAAACTACAGGAGATACCAGAAGGAAATTGAGAGGAAAAAGCCCAGTGGTCACTTAGCAGAAGCGTATTGCACCAATGTTCCTCCTAGACAAGTGGTTGCTGGCACTCAATGAACATGCTGTATGGAAAAAGAGTTTGTAGGAGCAGCAAGCAACCTAGAGCAAATGGTGGGGTTAGGAGTCTGACAGTGGGGGTGCTGTCTACCAACTACCCATGAGAAAAGTGACGCAAAGATTCAGGAGGTCTCTGTATGCTGAGTTCATAGCCCAGGTCTCTGCATAGGGTTAGATGTGGCAAGAATCTCCCTCTTTTAGGGGTTAGACAAACAGGTCAAATTCTGGTTAAAAAGTGAAACATTTTAAAATGCCATTCCATGGAGGTTTTCAAGACTTAAGTAGGCAACCTGATACAGATTCCAGTTGTCCTACTTTTAGCCAGAGACTGAACTAGATAACCTGCAGAAGTCCACCTAACCTGAACTTCTGTGATTCATGTAAGCACTTCCATTTATTATCATTATTTGACTTGTAGTTGTTAAATCTTTCACATCAGGACAACACTAAAGGAAATTATACAGCAACACACCCTAGTAATTTCTCAGAAAGTACTTTTCACTATGGACAGGTATCTAATATTGTATTTTGGTCATTTACCATGAAGGATATAAACTAACAGCTCTCAATGATGACCAATGTGGCATTTAAAATTTGTGAAAAATACCCTATCCAAACATGTCAACTTGCAAATATAGCAATAACTGAAAACAGAGGAAAAAAAACCTTTTGCAAAATATATAATGATTGGAATATCTCAGCAAATGCAAACTGCCTGGAAACTCAGAAAGCTGTGTTGTCAAGACATCATACAAGTTGCAGGCAGTTTCAAGTTGTGCAGTCGGGCTTGTATAGAAACAGGAATAGGTCTCACTTGTGACTATGTGGGAATCTTCCTTCCTTTCCTATACAGCCACAACTAACACAGACTTTTTTTTATCATGCCTGTTTATTAACATTTAAGTACAGCAAAGATACTGCAATGTGTTACCAACCAGGCACTCACTGTGAGAAAAATAACACAAACCATGATTAAATAAAATTCAGTGATTATGGAATTGAATTCTTGGCTAAGGCTAACATATCTTTATCAATAAGTTTTAGATCATTTAATATTTCTAACATTTCAACTGTGCTGTCAATTAAGTCAATGAGCATGATGGTCTCTATAAGAGTAAGTAGCTCTCAAGGTCCAGATCTGGGACACACTGACTCAAATCAGTTGGTGCTTTTCAGCTGTCTAAAGCCTGATGGGGGGGGAGAATATCTATAGTCCATCTCCTATTGCCCTTTTTAGTCAGTTCATTTTGTTATAAAAAAGGTTTGTCAGCACCCTGACCCCTTGTGTCTAGGACAATCCTCTCAGCACAGAATAGCACGTACACTATTCCCCTGTACCACGTGCTCTTCTCCCCCTGACCGATATCACACCCCTGCACTTTTCTGCAGTCTATGTGGCTCATCTCTATGTGTGTCAGCAGAAAGTCTTTTTGGCCTGTCAGCTGGGTTAAAACACAGGCTGGGTATGACCAGCTCCAAAATACAGAAATATTGCACTGGATGTAACATACATATGCAAGAGCCAGCTGCTTCTAAACAAATGGGCAACAACTGATTTTACCCCAGCAGTGACACTAATGCCTTTCTGCTCCTCTACATAGCTAGTGATTTTCCAGAAAAGCATTTAATGATATTTATTACACATGAAAAGCTGAAGTCTGGTCAAATAGTGTTTAAACTGGGGACAGATGAAAAACTACTAGAAGGGAGAGTGATAGATGGGCAGAGTGCTTCCATCTCTAATAGAACATTTTATCAGACAAAGGAAATAGTAATACAAAGCTAATATGAAAGGAGCATCTAAAGACTCAACTCAGCTTTCTAGGAATATATCGAACAACAGGAGAATGCTCAGGCAGGAATTCTGCCTCTTCAGAAAAGCAAGTGGAGCTACAAAAAAATAAAAAGAACATAAAAGTAAATTTCTAAAATACTGCAGGCTCGGCAACCTTACACTTTCTTCCCGAGTCAGAGGTTTTGCACTGTAGGGTGGCTCGCAGGTAAAATAAGGAAAATAAAATCCATTATCTGACCATGCTAAAGAAATGTGAAAATACTGCATTGAAAAACAACAGAGACAAACTTCAAAATGGGCTAAAGAAAAAAATAAGTAGTGTAAGTAGCTATATCTTTGTCATATGCTAAGTCAAACAGAATAAGAATATTCAAAGCTTTCCTAAAAGATTGAAGACACTTAAATATGCAGTTAAATATGCAGCACAGGTCTGTGAAATGCTTAATTAGAAACCAGACATCAATAGGAATAAAAGAATAAAAACGGGAAGAAAGTCATTTTTTCAATTTTAAGAATGTCAGAAGCGAAACTGAGCAATGGACAAATGTTGGAGGGAAAGTATGATTTTTATTAGCATGAACTGCACTGTCTGAGCATGGCCATACACATATGCACAGGCAAAATGGAACAGGAGAAACTTGTGAAATACAGGGAGCATATGCTAAGAACTGGAATGAAAGAAAACAAGTGGTATTAAAAAAAGAGATTTAATATCACACAGCCATTGCAGGAAACGTCTATATTTGTCAGAAAGACTCTGCCAAAGGTGTAGATAAAGAACGAAACATCTTTAGTGAAGAAAGCGTGTATATATATATATTCTGTATAGCAATGGGAAAAAAAACTTTTGTGGGAATTCATACTGATTACTGAAACAAAGTAAAGCTTCAATCATAGCATGGTTTACTGTAAGGGACATGATCTACCTATTGAGGTTTTGTATGAATAAGATTAAAATCATGATTTTGAAAAAGGAAGGAAAATTTTCAGAATTTAGAGTACCTATTATAAAGCTAAAAGTATATCACACTCTAGCTGTCATTAAGAGTTGATATTTTAAAAGAATGTGAGGCCATGTAGATAGAGATAAAACCTGTAGATAGGGAAATGCAATGAATACAGAAACAGAAAAGGAAAACAAATTCCCTAGTCATAAATAAATAAGGAAGAAAACACTAGCAGTGCAATGATGAAAAACAGTCTTATGTCGCATATGTAAATGTGCTATAATTATAGATTAATGGTACAAAATGGCATAATTACTTTGGATATGCTATATAGTTACTCACAGTTTCCAAAAGTAGCATTATTAGAGAATACAGCCACTAAAGAAGTAATCTCATGCTTGAATTGATATTTGCTGACATTCCAAGTGTGGGAACAACTGATAATGAACTGCAATTTGATTGCTGCATTTTCAAGTGTGTTTTAAAAACGTATTAAGTATCCATATCACTTCAAGCCCAGTGTATGCCCAGTCCAATGGTTCTGTGGAAGAGTTGAGAGCTCCATGTGACATCATTAACAGGGCAACAAGTTAATGAATAACCCAAATACAAAGACTTTCTGCTATTGAGCTGTTGCTCAGTGTAATGCTGAGAACAAGACCATCCAAATGAAAGCTAGCAAGCTTGCTCAGGGAAATCCAATGGGGACAAGAAGACACGTCTTTACTTTCAAAGATCAGAGTGAACAAACTGTGGAAGACCCAGCACAGAGATCTTAACGGAAAAAGACTAAACATTAATGCAGAGGTTAAAATCCATGAGGTGCCACAAAGATCTTCAAAACCAGGGAGGCACGGCTGGAATTGATCGACAATTTCACCTTTGATATTTGCATTATGTCATCAATAATTTCAATGTTTCATTTGGAAGAAGAGCTGTAAATTTATCTTGGCCACAAAGAATTTCATACATTCGGATGCCAGTCAGCAAGTCTCACAGCTAGTTGACAGAAACATGACACAAAGGAGACATGCAGACTTGTTCTCCTTTCCATCAAACAACTAGTTGATGTGTTGTTTTATCAAAAAACACAAGTAAGAGCTCTGATTGGTCTTTTCCTTAAAAAAAATAAAGGTCAGTATGATGCTATTGGGATAACATACCTAACTTCCAAAAAGAAAATATTAAAACAATGCAAAACCAAAAAGCTTTACACAACAGTGTTATGGATGCAGACAAAACTAAATAAGTAATAAAAGGTTTTCTTCTGTACTTTCTCATATCTTTCCCACATACATAGAATCTGCTTTACCTCTTTAATAAACTTTTGTAATGCCAAAGCATTCTTCATAAATACCGATTTCCTGAAAATAACATTTTTCACCAATGTTTTAAATAGGAAAGAGCAATTAATGCTGTATCAGATTATGTCTGGTAAGCCACAAAAGGAAACAAACAGGGAGAAAAAAAAAAAACAAAACCTTTTGTTGTTGTTGTTCTGTGCTGTGTAACATACATGTGTTTAAAAAAAGGATTTTGAAGTGTATTCTTTCTGCTGCTTTATAAAGAAAACTTTTGGCTCTTTCTTAGTTTTCTAAAGTTCTATTTAGGTCTTTGAAGACCAAAAAAATATCACTAGTTCTTTAGCACTTAACAAAGGCAGGAATATTTTGCAACCTTTTCAGTGTGTTATTGTCCATTGAGCCAAAAAGTCAAGGCAGCGTGACAGCGATACCAGAAGGTAAATATGTCCAGTCCTGTCTGAATTCCTCCAGCGTAGCATGTCGTGGGGCTTATGCTTCAATTCCTGACCTCAGCAGCCATCTAAGAGAAGAATTTGCTACAAACACAGATGTCTGGAGCAAGCTGATGCTGGAAATTTGATATAAATGCACTGCTCTTTTCAAGTAAAACTTTTTTTTTTTCTTGAAGGCCAAAAGAAGAGTTTGTCTTCCTTTATATCAATATTTGAAGTTAAAGACAAAGCTGCTTTCTCCTACCCCTCCTCATTTCAGCTTTCTATATACCTCCACATCACATAATGATGTGATAATCACCTTGCAAATATGTGCAAGAACTGCATTATTCCTTTTAAGTTTATTTCAAAACTGAGCTTATAAAGGTTTACTTTCAAGTCTTTTACCTTTGCTGAAGCAATATTTAATTCAATTTTCAAGGGAGTTGATTGTAAATCATTTTAGCTTTTAAAACAAATTTGCTGCAAGAGTATAAAATTATTTCTAGCAAAGTTATATTAATCACCTTAACTCATTATAATTCAATTCACACACATTTTTTTTTTCTCCCTGTCAAGAGCTTCCTGGCTTGCAAAGAAAACAAACAAGAGGAAAAGAGTGCTATTTTTTCAAACAGTTTATAAATCTGTTGCTTGTTTCCACAGACCGTGAGCATCTCCAGAATATCTTGCTGACTTCAGCTAAATGAATTTAGATGTGTATCCTACCTTCTTTGCTTTCTTAATAACACTGTTGATATTCAAATATCTTAAGCATGACTTTCTTCATAAAGAAATAGCTTTCCTTAAAAGTAAAGTTTTGAACAAGAAGGCATTATGGGAAAAATTAAGTAGCAACAAGCATACTCAGGAATCATTTAGTAATGACTCCAACTCACATAAACAAAACAAAGAACTTTTATCTGATTAGTTTTTCAAATAGTCATGCTGCACAGCTCCTGCAGTGAAGTGACAACAGCTGTAATTTAGATAAAATATAACTAAAACAGAAGACAGAAGCCAAACTACAGATTATGAGTCTAACATGTTTTGTTTCTAATACAGTGTCCTGTCAAACCTGTGCTAGAAACAGTGTCCACAGAGCATAAAGCAGAAAAACACGACTTCTAGCTCAGGAGAACAATATGTCACCAAGCATATAATGCCAAGAAGGTACGCACACTGCAAAATGCTTCTGTATGCTTCAACTTTCATTATATTTTTCCCCTAAACAGGCACAATGGCCACACCCAGAGGTAGGATGTCAAATGGGCATTTGTTGTGAACCCAAGCAAACACACTTGTTCTGATGTCTTTAAGGAAGTGTGTATTCCAGGCTCCATCTCTGAGCTCTTTCATCAAGTCATGCTCATTCCTACAGCAGCTGCACTTTCACATAGTACCTGTTAACAGCTTGTCTGAATCACTGGTTAGAAACTATTTTATGAAACAACTGTAAATGTCTCTTGGAGTAAGCAAGTTGAGAAATACTTCTGTTCACTTTTATTATTGCTTATGTTGATAGTTCAAGTACTATTTATGCATTCATATTTGACTTATAATGTATCATCACTAGAACTCCTATCTCATTTTCCATGCTTCTAGTCTTAAAGGTTAACCACCAGTGTGAAACTGTTTCCATAATCTTGCTAAGAACCTTAGTGACATGATCAATTTACCTTCATAATAATAGTGTTGGGACAAGAAGAAAACAAAAAACGTTTTATAATTTATTCAGTTCATTTCAGTAAAAAAATGTATTTTGTGCATTTTATCTCAAACAGGGAGTGCATAGATGATTTATCATTCTTGGTATATTCCAAGAAGTATTTTCTCCTAAGCTGGACAAGAGGATGTAGAAGACCAATCACAGGGATAAGCATTTCCATTTCTTTCAGGCACTACTCATTCACTGCTCTATACTGACTCTTCCTTCATTTCCCTTTTCCAATGATTTAGTCCTATCTAAACAGCATCCTTTTGATTGTCCTGTTTATCAGACAATGAGAAATGTTTCAGCTCCCCATAAATCATAAATTATAACACTACCAACTTCAGAAAGTAATTCATCGTGTTTCAGCAACTGTGAGAAGGGCTTTTCCCATATAGAGTGTCACATTTATAAAAAATGAATCTTCAGAAAACCTTCCTCCTGAAAGGTATTTTGAAAGACTTCCCTGACTCAAGGACATTGCAAGTGGAAAAAGCTGTGAACAAGGGTATTTGAATGCTAACGGATCATTTCTTTTTAGGAAACTATCTAATATTCCAAGGCATTCATTTCTATCATCAGTCTACTGGTAGATAATGCAGACAAAGATAGACTCAATGTGTAAAGAAGTCATAAAAACTATATCATTATGAAACCTAAAATCAATTTTGTCAAAGTCCTTTATTAAACAGATTATCATCAGGTATGTCACTCATCTAAGCCACTGCCATACGCTTCCCTATTGTACTAAACATTTCAAGCTGGCAGAACCACAAGTGATATTTGCTATTCCTATCATGTCGTCCTTTGTTTTATAGAACCTGACCATGCAATCTTCCACTTGGACTATGATTCAAATAAAACATCACTTAGAAGTAATCAGAAATATGAAAGAAAGAGGACAAATTTTACAAGGCTTTCTATGGATTTTTATTTTTTAATTCTATGGAAATATATGTCAACAAACTATTCCTAGAAAAAAAGAAGAGATTAGTAATACCGCAAGAAGACATTGGGAAAGAAAAAAAAAAAAAAACCACACAAAAAACCAAGTGACATTAGAAGAATAAATAAATAACAACCTAGAAAAAAACTCCAAGGTAATAAGCTCCAAAATATCTGGTCCTTAACTGTATACACATCTAATAAAAATAGAAAGTGTTCAACAGAGACATAACTAAAAGTTTTCCTTATCATGGGACCTACTACACAGTCTTCCAAGAAAAAACTATCCTACCATTACAAAAAGGAGAGAACAGATGCTGCCTCCTCTCCTTTCCAGGGAAGCTGGGCATCACCAAGTGGAGCTAGCCAGTACTCTTTTGGAGAGGACACGAACAGGGTTTTACATAAATGTAGTAAGAACTTGGAAAAAATGAAGACCTTTCTTGAGGTTACCTGAAATACTTGTTTGGCAGTGTCTTGCTTATTTATACTGCAGAAATGGTCATGATGTTTTGCACACTATTTGCAGATGAACAACATTACCTGTGCAAGTGACCATCACAGCCAGAAAACATGACCTAAGGGCTGGATGTATTACATCTGATAGCACTAGCAAACAGCAGTCTTTTCTGAGCAATCTAATGTCAGTAATCCATTAATCTGATAGCACATATTGATTCTACTCCTTCCATGTTTCTGTCCTCACTAAAAACTTCATAACTTGGCAAGGATACTGAAAGTCTAAAAAAAAAAAAAAAAAAAAAAAAAAAAAAGAAAAAAAAAAAACCCCAAAAAAAAAAACCCCCCCCCCCAAAGAAGGTTTTTTTTAAATTAAACAATTATAGAAAGAACATTCTGGCATTCTTTTATCTCACAGTTTCAATCTATATGTTCCTTGTCATTCTCTTGCTATGAAAAAGCAGGAGACAGGTCCAAATTCCAATGCCCAAGCATACTGCAGATAACTGCAACAGATAAATCCAGGGAGGTGGGTTGCTGACAATGGAGATCCTAGGAAGGGTTGGTTTATGGATCAGAGAAGCACTCAGTTAGGGAGAGGTCACATCAATTCAGCTGAACTAATCAAAATCTTACAGTAGTCAGGGTGATGGAGACAGCTGAGCATCTTTTGAGATGGCCTAGGGTATCCTATCAGCCTCTACAAGTGCCCCTCCAGAAGGGCTTGGGTCTCCTGCTGGTTTCTCATCTCTGACATCCCTATGGAGGAAGCTGTGCATAGGATTCACCACCAATATTCAGGCAATGTAAATGAGTACCAGCTGTCTATGCAAGCATGATCAATTTAGATATCAATTTAGGTGTCTTAGTGCAATGAATTTGTCTCCCCTTCTTCACTATATTCAAACAGAAAGCAGATACCAGCTTTTCCACTCCTACAATGTTACCCTGATGAAATAATATTTTCATAGCTTTGCTTGCATAACTTTGACTTGTCATTTTCTAAAGGCTAAGAGCTACAAGTACTATTCACATGTAAATGTTTATCAGCCAGGAGTTACTACAATCACGTTTTGCTCAGTTTGCTTCGTTTGGATAGGCTGCTGGACAGGAAATTAATCCCTGGAAATTTTTTGAATCCTCTAAATCAGCAGTTACCAAACTAGAAGTCCAGCCCCTAAATACAGTCATGAGCTTCCAAGAAATCAATTTTTTTTTCCCTCACAATTAAACTAGCATCATGTTAATACACTATTAGTAGTTTGTAATTGAAATTTTAACCGGAAAATACTGAAGAACAAACACCCACAACAATGACACAAGTACAAAATTAACTATTCCAACAAACGCCTTGGAACAATTTAGATTATAAAGATTTCTTGGTCCTGCAGCTGTCTATAACTGAGATTTATTTCATGTATTAGTACCTAAAAGGTTTATTCACCTTACTGCCTTTTAATTTATCTAAGTTTTGATTTGTTAGTTCAAGTTACGCCATTCAGAAGCTAGAACATCCTTTCCCGCTCTGGAAAGAGCACAGAGATTAACTTCAGAAAGCTGAATAAAAATTAAAAAGAACAGAGTAGATGCAGCTTGCAATGAAATCAGAGCAGTTTTCCTTATCTGAATTCATTAGGAAGTTAAGAACTGTTTCTAGCTGTATGTTTTCTGGCTGTGCACCCTGGAATATGCTGTGTTGCAGAAGTACACATGGCAAATTATTTTTCTTTCCCGTTGATTTATTTATATGACACCAGCATTCAGAGATGCTAAAATTTTGTTGTGTGGAGCGTCAGTCACAGACACGCACCATGAAGGGAGGAAGCACCTTTCCTGAAACTGTTTCGCCAAGTCCTTGCTGCAGATTCAGTTGAGTCAGGTGGCTTTTTAGTTTTATAAAGTCTGCACTACCAGGCCTGAAATACACTGCGCTTGAAAACTTCTGAAGATGTAACCTCAGAGGGGGGTCACA
Organism: Ceryle rudis; assembly: GCA_033439905.1. Taxonomy (NCBI): domain Eukaryota; kingdom Metazoa; phylum Chordata; class Aves; order Coraciiformes; family Cerylidae; genus Ceryle; species Ceryle rudis. The sequence goes on from JAAGNO010012075.1 coordinate 84,358, forward strand.
GAGTAATTGTAACCCCACTGCAACTAACCCTACTCCAGAGTTTTACTATACCTCTGTGTGACAGCTTCTCCAGGATGATCCTTAGGCGCTGAAGAACAGGGGGTGAAATGTCATATTTATAGGTGTCTATTACTGGCACTTGCTGACATCTCCCAAATATTCCATCTGCAGGAGAAAAAGAAAAGGGAAAACATACATTTCATTTTCTGAGAAGAAGAAATACATGATGAGAAGCATACTTCCGATGTATCCTAATTATATATTGAAGGAAACTTCTAAAAGACACTTAAAAAAGCTATCAAAGGACTACTGAAGTCATGAGACAGGGTATTTTCTACCTAAATTAATAAATACTACGAAGAATATGGGTTGGAGAAAGATTCTATTGTACAAGTTATGCATACAGTTTATTTTATAAAGTAATTTCAGACTTCTACTTCCCAAGTCTTTTGATGTAAGACTTCTTTACTGACAATTCAGTGGGAAAAAAGCCCTTTATGTTCAGTGCCTACTATGATGCAGATGAAAAGTGCAGCATCCAGAAATATAAATATTAATTTGCAGAAACTATGAGGATTTACTGAAACATTTTTAATGCAGGAGCTGCATGCTAGGCATTGGTAAATGAGAACTGAATCTGTAATGGCTAGTAAAGGCTCATTTCAAGAAGCACCCTCTAATGAATGCAATAAAAGAAAGCTGCTCACAGAACAATGAGATATTAATGTGGCCTAATTTATTTAGCTCTATTCCATTTGTCTAAAATGACAGACTCTTCTCATCAATGTCTTTTCAAATCACACCTTCTAATTAATTTAGCTTCTTATTAGTCTTTATTTAGAGAATTGTTCATTTTGAGACAAGCTTCCTGTGTATGTGTGGGAGGAACAGGGAGTTCAAACATTCAAATTACCTTTCTCTTTCATACAAAAGATTCATTCAGAGCCTAGGTGCTTCACATACAATCTGACCATCTGCAATTCTAGGCCTCTGAGAAAGAAAGTGGTTTCATTTATTGTTCAAAACCGTTCTCTTCTATACAGTGATCCAAAGGAAACAATTTAAATGCAACAAGTTTAATTAGCAAAATATTCTACTGCAGTACTAGTTTTAACACAGTAATTACTTCTGCTCTGATATTAATGCTCAAAAAGGATAGCTACATCAGATTAGCAGAAAATAACTTTAAGTATTAATTTGCAAACTTCCATTACTTTCTCTGCTACTCCACAGAGCTAAAATACTACAAATGGGATCTACTGGCCCAGCTGTTCACTAAACACAAATAATGGCATAAAAGGACATAAACCATTCCAGGATGCAGAGAAAGGGCATTATTAGCCTTCACTGTTAAACACAAATACCTCATTGAAATTAGCCAACTTCTTCTTTGCCTTTCCAATCCTCCTATCATTTACAACTGCCAAATTAAGTTAGTCCAAAATAAAAAACATACCTCTGAGTCTAATTTTGTTATCGAAAACTAGGTTTAATTTAGAAACCACATATAGACTTCTACTGTTTTTCTGCCATATAATGTATAAAGCAGCGTAGCAGCAAAATATTCATCTCCTTTTAAAAACCTGCTGCTGTTGGAAATAAAAGTATATGATAATTCTGAGATTCTGTGATAGAAATATCAGTCACTTGTAGGTATATGAATAACAGGAATAAATAAGGTCCTGATTCAGAGAGGAAGAGAAGAACATTTCAGTGTTTAAGAACAAGATTGTTCAAAATGAAACTTACCTTGAAATAGCTCTGTTTTGGAATACTGCCATTACTGGCTACAAATAATTAGGACAAAATCTATTTTTATATAAACAACTATTATTCCATGCGTTTTAAAGATAATTTGCCTTAAAAATAATTATAATATTATTTTTAGAGTCCAGAAAAGCATACACATCCAGCACAAATTAAAGATTTTTGCATCAAGTATCATTTAAACATATCTCCAAGGATGCAAAAGCTAATTCCCTCACGAACTTTACAAGAGACCTAACCTTTTATTCTAAAGCCCAAGTTTTCAGAAACCTTTAGCCTACTGCCTTTGATTAGAAAACAAACCTATTTAAATTCTAAGATTAACAATTAGCACATGAGTCTGAGCTGCCTTATACAATCTACCCAAAAACAGTAGGACTGCTTAGGGAGAAACTGCACGGTACTTTGGCTTTTGTACTTAAAATACGGGTATAATAAGCTTTGAAGAGGCTGCAATCACAAATAGCGCTCTGCCCTGCTAAGTGCAATACTAGGAAAGTAGTGAAGGAGCAGCTGGAAAATACCATCTCTAAAATACAGAGGATCTTTATAGTGGGGATTACAGTTGGACAGAAGTTGTGCAAATAGTGGATTCTCATAGTTCAGTTCAGCAGCTTTTTTTAAAAATAGAGGAATTTTCCTGGGCTTTTTGATTTGTTTGGGGTTCTTCTGGTTGGGATTGGTTTGTTTGTTGTTGTGTTTGGGTTTTTTGTTTTGGTTGATTGTTTTTTTAATTATTATTTTATTTATTTATTGAAAGTTTTCTGTGGCAAGACCTAAAATCTAAAATATTGAGATTGAACATT
>JAAGNO010012076.1:0-25288 GCA_033439905.1 Ceryle rudis
TATTATTCTTTTCATTTCACTAGAGCTGTTCCAGTCCCTTTTCTCCTGGCCGAGTCTCTCTCCCTCCTTCCCTTTCTGTCCCCCCTGGGGAGGGAGGGGGGTTAACAGAGAGCGGCTGTTGCAGGTCTCAGGGGCTGCCCTGACCCTAAACCCTGACATTTGGAAATGCTCATGTATAAACCGTTTTGTTAGTTTGATTTTGTTTGTTGTTGTTGTTGTTTTTTTCCACAGGGCAGGGATTATGTTTTCTTTCTATTTTGCTGAGCACAGGAGCCATTTAAGTGCTGAAATTGATGTATCCTGATTTTCCCTCCTCTGATGCTTTATCACTCACTAAATCTGGGTTTTGAATGCCTGGGAAAGAGGGCAAACAGCACTTATATTTTAGCAGGAGAGTATCTTCTCTGCACTTGATGATCAATACATATGTATGTATATGTATATATACAATACATATGCGATTTATGGCATAATACATATCGCTGTGTACAGATCCTTCCTTTCCTAAACCAGATTTCTCCCCTTCCAGAATACAACCCTGCTGATTTGGTACGTTGTTTGGTGGTTTGTTTAAATGCAGGAAAAAAAAACCCAGCCCTGTTCAAAGATCTGTGCTAAGATGGGGCCATCAAAATACAGCTCCACCGTGTAACAAGAAGTATGAATTATTAATTGTGTTTGCCATATTCTTTATGAAAACGTAAATACCACCGACAAACAACAGCATGTAAAGAAATGCAAAGAGCTCCCTGCACTGATGAGTGACTCATTTAACCGACTATCAAATGAACTGTATCACTGGTGGATGATTCACGTTGGTGCATGTGAGGAAAATGACTGGACCGGGGTTTTTTTTTCTTAAACATCTGTGTTTCTGGTTGTCAGGAATAATAACGGTCATGCCTAAAACAAATAAAGTTCCCAGTTTGACACGTATGGTTCGGTCTCGTCACAATCTGGTTTTTAATGGGATTTGAAGCCAAGCTCCTTAGACTGGATTTTTCTGGGGAATATATGGGGTTTTTTTTTAAGAAAAAAGGGCTTAGAGGAAAACAAGCCAGCCTTAATAAACAGCTTGTTTGCTCCTCTGCAACAAACCCCCCAATCTTTCGGCTTGCTCTTTTTCCTCTCTTTTCTCTTAATCAAGGAAATTTAAGTAATCAAAATCCATACAAATTTTCCTCTCCAGTGGGCACCCAAGCAGTTGGAAGCCATTGCCAATACTGGAAGGAAGAAAGTCGAAGTCCTTGCACTGAGATCATTAAGGGCTGTTTAAAGGATATTCAATGGGGACAGCACAACCTGAAATTAATAACAAGTCTAGAATATATAGAGACATGTTCTATCTCCTTCTTGGAAAGAAATCATTTTCTAAGGAAAAAAAGAAAAAGGAATTTTGAACCTTAAGCTTTCAACTGGCCCTACAGGGTGACCCCCCCCCCCTCCACTTTAGTCTGTTTTAGGAAGAAAAAAGTCTGGTTACATATTTACAAGTACTCTCTGTGTGGCCAAAGAAGCAGCCACAATGGTGCACATCACAGACCTCTGTGTCAACGCAGAGACTGGTCATGGCAGCATACTGGGAAGACAGACCCTGCCGCTGAGATAAAAATCATAGAATCATCGAATGGCTTAGGCTGGAAGGGATCTTGGAGATCCTCTCATCCAACCTCCCCGCCACAGACAGGGACGCCTCGCAACTAGCCCAGGTTCCTCAAGGCCTCATCCAACCTGGCCTTGAAGACCTCCAAGGAGGCCAGCCCCTCTGGGCAATCTACTCCCGAGTCAATCCTCCTGGCTACCATGGAAAGAAGAAACTGGGCTTTACTCAACTGCTCTCTGACTACCCAAGTGCAGCAAAGTTCCATATGACTTCATGAGAACGTACTTGGCTCCAATTAGCCTTATACACGCAGGTCTCAGGGCAAATACGGATGAGGAGGTCTGAGAAAAAGGCACCAAGCTGCTACAGCTGCAGGTGCCTCAGCACTTTGAAACGTAGGGCTGGTTACCAGCTGATGCTCTGTCAAAGAGGTCCCCCTTGCAGCCACTGGCTGTGCAACAGCATCTTATAAATCCAACTTCTATCAACCAGGAGTCCTAGAAGTAAAATGTAGGATCAGGGGAGCTTTTAGGCTTAAACCATGTGATTTTGTGATTCTCTACATAATCTCAAGCCAACAGTACTCAGGGTCGAAGAGGGACTCTCTCAAATTAGCTCTACGGAAGTGAAAATGCTCAGTCCAGACTGATCCTGTCCATATATAGTGCATCTTCTAAGCAAGTCAGCACCACTGTCCATGCACTCCTAAAGAAGAAGCAGAAAATTTACCATCACCAAGGACATCCGAGTTTCACCTATCGCCAAAGGAGACCTCTGGTTGACTCATGTTTTCAACACCAGACCTACTCCTGAAACTACCCGGGAAAGCATCAGGAACTATCAGCCATCCCTGAAAGTTTATTTCAGCTATCTTCTACAAACAGAAAAGGTGTGGAATTGAAGCCTGAAGAGGACTGTGACCTCTTTAGGGGAGGTAGAACGTGGTTTTGCTGGTATTCCGCTGGCCCCCAGCAGGCAGGGAAGATGTGAAGTCAGATCAGAGTAATGTTTCTGGAGCTGACCTGCTCAGGGTGAAACTCAGCTACAGAACTAGATGTTCTTGGCACGGACAAACGCAACTGTTTTATTTTCCATCCGTGAACGCGAGGGATCACATCCAGCACGGGAACTGAAGCCATGGGTAGGAAGTTGTGGAGTAAGGTGCTGTCTTCTGTCCTTTCTGTCACCGAGGACTTAACTACAGGCCACTAATGAACTGTTCCAAATGGAAAGGCAGTGAAGACCTGGTTACTTTGCCATTAGGAGGAAGAGGCTGGAGACAAAGGACAATAAAGTATAGGAATCCCAGGGGTAAGTCTGCACATCAGTGGGGTTTTGGGGCTGTGCTGCCACTGGCTCATAGATGAGGTTGACATTCCTGGTGATCTCCACTGCCAACCTCGCTCCACGTTGTTTCTCTTATGAAGGGTTCTTCAGAAATCCTTCAAACCCAGTCACAATCTCAGAATTGACTTGTCATTACTCACTAACTCCCTATTTTCTTGGAGGAAAGCCCAAAGACAGATGGAATTACACATGCAACGATACACGCAGAGAGGTAAAAATATATTTGTGCTAAACTTCATATAAAAAGCAGGGAAAAAAAAAAAAAAGACATACAACTACTTTTTCTAAAGCATTTCCAGAGTCAACGCTGTTTTGGGGCAGGAAGGTTGGCTAGAGGAACTGGAAAGAAGACTTGGCACAAGAAAAGAAAAATAATTCCACAGCATTCTCAAGCTGTCTTTGTGCCAACACAGCGTTGGGATTCTTCTGTTGGCATTTCAGAAGCGTTTACAGTATTGCCAATAACAAAACCTGTCCAAACTGAAGCAACATTAGATGAACGAAGTACAAGGACGAGAATAGACTGGACCTCCTCTGAACAGTTATCGCTGATTCACATTTCATTTCTCATATACTTCCCGTAGGTTTTTAGGGGTTACAGAAAAACCTCCGTCTGTCCTACTTGATTAAGAATGTCTTAACCAGCCATTTTTCTCGTCAGCTCTTTTCTTATCACTTTTCATTATCGACATATTTACTCACAGCCAGAAGCTGTCTGATTCAATGACAACATACTGAGAAGTGCAAACCAGAACCTTCAAAAAGGTTTCCTGAATACTTCGTGTGCTTCTGACCCAAGACAATTTACCGTTATTCCCTCTGTCTCCCTTTGTGCTTCTGATGTGAGCTCAAAAGTTGAAACAGAACCTGAAACTACTGTGTCTCCCCTCCTGTCAGCGTGAAACCACATGAGATAGCAACTTCCACTCACTTCTATCCAAAACTGTGACTCAACTTCCATTTGCACAAGAGTTTTCTGTTTACACCAAAACTTCTTAGTGGTCAGCAATAACAGAACATCAGATCAGAGAATCGTTACGGTTGGAAAAGACCTTGAAGGTCACAGAATCATTAAGGTTGAGAAAGACCCTTAAGGTCACGTTGGAAAAGACCTCTAAGGTCATGGAATCATTAAGGTTGGAAAAGACCTCTAAGATGATTGAGTCCAACTGTTAACCCACTGTTATCACAACCACTAAACCATGTCCTGAAGTGTCACATCTGGATGTTTTCTGAGCCCCTCCAGGGACAGTAATCCCACCCCCTCCCTGGGCAGCCTGTTCCAAGGCCTCACCACTCTCTCAGCAAAAATTTTTTTCCCAATCTCCAACCTAAACCTCCCCTGGTACAACTTCAGCCCATTTCCTCTCGTCCTATCGCTTGTTACATTGGAGTAGAGACCGACACCCACCTCACTGCAACCTTCTTTGGTACGAAGAGAGGGAAATGAAAGTTCAAAGCTTTGGCAAAATGAAGATTTGCAAATGCACATATATACTCGAGCTCTAAAATCATCAGCCACTGCAGTGAAATTCCCATTACTGCAGCAAAGGGCATCTTCAGTATAAAGTCTGGAGAAGCACGTGTTAAAACCTCATCCATAACCACAGTCAAGGGCTCACATGGAGTTGAGTTATTACTCCAAGCAGACAAATGCAGCTTAGATATTTATTAAGATTTGGGTTATTTCAAGGAATCTAAACTGAGCGAATTGCTGAAACATTTTTTTTTTTTGCCCAGGGGAGTATGTTCTGTGGCTTTTGATTAAAGTCGACAGTATTATTTCCCTCTTTGCTGTACTTCTCTATTTAACCGTAACACGTGTCAACGTTCACCTAGACATCAACGCAGAGGTATTCCATGCAATACTGCACTACACATTTGTTAAGCTCCCCAGTGCTACAAACACCAGATCTGCAGCTCCGAAAAACTCCAGGTTATTTTACCCACAACCGGTCCCACGTTTTCTTTCAAATTGAAATTCTAATTGCTTAGCATTTTATGAACACAGTCAATAACTACAGATGGGAAACATCGAAATTCACGGGTTTTTTTTTTTTTTTTCTTTTAGTTACTAATTATATCTCTGAGTTTCTCTCTCTTCCCTTGTCTCTCCTTAATTTTTCATTGTGGTACTTGCAAAACATGTTCTGCTTTGAATGTGAAAATCAGAGGCATGGGTTGTTTGTTGGTTTTTTTAATGCAAAAATGAAGTAACACTGTACGACACACAACCGTGCTCTACAAATTACCTACTGGTATTTTTGCTTCGTTTTCTATTTTGTGCTTCTCTGTAGATTGCTGATGTTGAAATATTTTGGATTAGATGTGACACTGACAGGTCCTACACAGATGGCACAGATTCCTTCAGTCTGTTATGAGTTCATCCCGGTCGGTACATTCATACTGGTATTTTCACGCCGGGGTTTTATGTTTCTGTTCTCTGCAATGAGATTAAGGAAAGGGCCCTCCCCTCCAATCCAGCCCCATCCATGTGTTCATATTAAGATTACAAATTAGCAAATAGATTCTTTTTCGAGATAGGATGAACCAGACTTTAGTGGCTTAGCTTAAAAGTTTGTTCCACTCTCAGGTTAAATTTTATTCCCCTCTCTTCATGAAAGAGATACTTGACACTGACACCTGGAATCACATCCTTCTCTCAGCTGTGGACTGGAACACTCGGATTTCCCAATGGGTTGCATATGTGAGGGATGTAACAGAGCCCCTGCAATGACTGTTAACTCTGTGGCAACCAACTTTTTAACTCCTCTGAGTAAACGACCATTTTTACAGTGCTAAACATATCTAATTAGGTGACTTGTCCTTCTAAAGAGGTAGGGGAAGATTGATACCTTCTTCCAGGTCATGGGAACTTCTCTAGCTGTTCCTGCCCCAGGTCTGTAATAGCACTGGCTGTGGTGATACCCATGATGACTTGGTCAACCATAAGCATCAATGGCCTGTGCAGAACTCCTGGTATGACCCTCTACAGTTTATCCCCCCTACTCCCTATAGTTTATACTCCCTACTCTCCTACTCCTATGTAGGAGAGTTGCAAAGATCCCACCATCCCCAGTCCAAGCTGTTCAGAGTAACAGGAGCTGAACGGGAAGAGTTCCTGAACCCCTTACAGCAAATGAAAACATTCAGAACTAAGGCTGCTAATTCATTTTCAGGAAAAGCTGTAGGAATTCCTGCTCTTGCAAAACATGGAGTCCTTAATATCGCTAATGGAATCACATCGGTAACTGACTTCTAACCAGCTCAGGTTCTCTATTTACAGCTGGGAAGGGCTCGTGTTTGCATTATGGGTTTGTGAGCTGTTAAAAGCATCATTTTTAGGCTGTCTTTGTCTAATTGTTTAACTTCATGCCTTCTTCAGGGGCAGGTACTTGTGTTTAAAATCCTAGATGCTTTGGCTGCACTGTCTTAGAAACAGAAACCCTGGCATTTGACTCTGTAATGTACTAAGAAAAAAGCAAAAGGAGAAAAGGAAACGGTAGCTCCCGTGGCACTCCTGTATCCTCTTAACATTTTCTTGTAACTATACTGTTTTATAGATGAAACTGTCAGTGCAAAAATGACAAATACAACACATAAAAGAACAAAAATGGGCAATAAATCACAAATGACACTCCAGCCCATTGAAATGCATTCAGGCGGTGCTGCAGAAAGGAGGAAGATTTCCTCTCGTTCTGCTTTCTGCCCAGCTCAGCAAGACGACCAGAATCCTTGAACCACCAGTACAATCACCGGGGCCATCGTGTGAAAAACAGGCTTAGAATTTCACTTTTTGAGCCTCGGATCCATTTGCACTCCGTTTTCCTTGTCGCGTGGCCTCGCAACAGCATCGTAACACAGCGCTGATGTCACACCACGGAGGTGCTCGCTCCCCCCTGGATAACCACCCGCAACTCCCACTGATGTAAACGCTGTTTGGAAGTATCAAGAGAAGAATAAACTCCTCAAATGGTGGACTCAAGCTGCAGACAGATGTAATCTGCACAAAGCTTTGTTATTACGGAGAGCACGATAGTCTCAGATAGGAAATCGTGGGTTGTCCGTTACCCAAAGGAGCATTTCAAGTTCCAACATGTCAGAAAAGGTCTAAATCAACATTGCATGGATCAGGAGGGAGAAAAAGGAATGAGAATGCCTGTCCAGCTTGTGCTGCTAGACCATACACTAGATATATACATTCTGTAAAGGGCAACAAGCTAGATAATAGGTAAACACACCTCGAATTCACGCTGTTGGTTTTTTGCGTTAATAAACAAGCTGTGTTTTCAACAACGCACGATAAATCTGGGAGGAAATCCCTTGACATAAACAGAAAAAAATAATTCAATGACACTGTGATTTAATAAATCCTTGGTTTCAGTTGATTTTTTTTTTTTCCACTTTGACAGTGGAATGGCTGAGAACAGAATCTGACCCAGACTATAGCAATCAATCTTGTGACGTATTGAATAGGCATCTGAAGAAGTATGTGTGTTTTATGATGCTGCTAACTTCGTAAGGGAGAAGAAACCAACTGGGATTCTTTTATGGTTGCTTTTAACTTGGTTATGAAATATGCTGCTCATTTAGTCCTTAAGGTACGCTGGGTAAAAAACATTTAAGCTGTAAGATTTGCCGATGTATATATATGTATTTTTTTAATTCTTCCCAATTCTTAAGTACCAGTTCTTCTAGGAAACTTCTGACTTCTTATCTTACTGGATCTGATTTGTACCCAGAATTTAATCTCTGAAGAGTGTACAACACAGAACTCTCCCTTCCATCTGCATGGGTAATTAACACTGGGTAGTAAAAAGGGTGTTCTATGGAAATCAGTCTTAATAATATCCAGTAAAGTAGTGGCTGCTCCACTAAATCACAAATGGAAATACTTTAATTTAAATACAAGTAGCTCAGACATATTTCAACAATTAAGAAAACGCCTGGAAGAATGAACCCCCTAATCATAATTCCAAGCATGCTATTTTATCAGAATGCAGACAGAACAAAACAGATGAGGGCCAAGTGAATACCGAATACGGCCAATTTAAACCTATTACATGAAGTGTCTCATACAGAATAGTGAAGCAAACTGCAAATGCTTTCGGGCTTTCTCGAAAGCATGGATTTGGTATTTGACTTTAAAGTCAGGACCGTATGGTCACTTATGTATAAACATTCTATGTTATTTTGACCGTCCTGTTAAATTGTGCTCATGAAAACATGAGGATGGTACCGCAGAATCCAGCATGGTGAGGGTTGGAAGGGACCTCTGGAGATCATCTGGTCCAAACCCCTGCTCCGGCAGGGTCACCCAGAGCAGAGGACTGAGAATCACATTGTTCAGGCAAGTTCTGAAAGTCTCCAGAGAAGGAGGACTACCATGAGAAGAAGGAGTATCTTGAGGAGCATTATGCTTCACATGAACACAGTCTTTTCCCCTGGCTGCCAGATGTGAGATAGTCAGATACTCTCCCCTATCTGACGGATGACAGCGTTGATTGAAGGGATTTCAAGCTAGTTACTTTTTTTAGGGTTAACGCTGAAAGCTAAACGCCAACCCCCAAATTTGAATTCCTTAGTTACTACGTTATTGAATCAGTGATAACAATGTATTCACTAACACCAACACAGCTCATTTGCCTACTCTGGCTTCTAAGAAGCAAAATCACCCAGCTGCCTTTGCAGCCTGTCACATTTTACTGCAACTTAAGGAAAACTTTATGTATTTAAGTGAAACTGCAAGGAAAAGTTGCCTTTGCTGCAGGCTGCAAAGGGGTACTGAAGGAAGCAGCAGCTCTGAAGGTCTTCAGGGCATCGAGCAGGTCATCCTATAAATTCAAGTTATCTTATTTCTCTATGAAAAGGAGGGAGAAAGGAAGGAGAAAGAGGAGCTAACGAAGCATTGATTATAAACTGCACCAGTAAGGGCTGGGACGAGTTGACAGCAAGGGTGGAGGAAATGAGTGCAAGCAGAGTGGGCTTGAAAGCTGAGCTGTATTATCATGATGTTACTGAAGAGGAAGACCTTCCAAAATTGGTAACAATATTCAGGAACGCAGCCAAGGTTGTAAATTTTCATTATGCAAGAAGCATCAGCTTCCCACCCAAAAAATCCCCAAATCCTAACCCTGATCTCCCCACTTCTGCTTATCTAGCTCCTCAAATGCTAAAAGACAAAAGCAATTTCTTGATCTCGGATGTCATTTCTTTGGTGCTGAGCAAAGAAGTGAGGAAAAGGCACCAAACAGAAAATGCTAAATTATACTATTTAAGAGTTAGGGCTTGTGGTAACTACAGTTAGCAGCAGTAGATCCTTTACATGTGAATCCTTTCCACAGTTTGGGAATTTGTAGGAGAAAAGTGCAGGGAGAACGTGCATCATTTCCTGCTTCCTCACGTCCAGTCCAGCTCCTGTAAAGCTCCTTTCCAAGAAATTCTTTGGGTTCCTCGTGGACAGTGCAGATCCCACTGCTGCTGCACAGCCCTGAAGTCAAAAAGCTGTCCTAAGGGACCGCTACACAGCCTGTCCCTCCAGAAAGACATTAATTCCTGTTGCTGTCCAGGAATCAGCCACGTGGGCTGGGTGAGGTTTTTTAATTCCCGTGGCAGTTGTGGCCACTGAGGAGGAGAAAGATGCTTCTTTCCTTTGGCTCACACAGTCTTTCAAGCATGAGAAGGGGTTGCAAAAATGATAAGGGGATTTCAGAGGCTTTTTAATACATTTCACATGAAATGCTGTTTGCAGGTATCATTCAATACTTTCTTTTCACTATAAAAATTACTTTCTGGGAGAACAGATTTATGTTTTGCTTTCAAAAAGCAAATAAAAGTCACAGATCTGACAGACAACCACAGACTACCGACGCTACAAGCCACCAGTGACAAAGCAACCACACAACTATTCTGCTGGCCGTCCTATGCTACCTACATTTCTGTTCTCTCACTGTTAACTACTGCAGCCATCTCCCTCTCGTGGAACAGGCGTATCGCCGGTGGCTCCTGTAGCCACCCAGTTTTGCATTAAAACAAAGAAAAGTAAGAGAAGAAAAACGTTGCATTCTCTGTATGGAAAAAAATATATATAAGCTTATCAACAGAATCATAGAATTGCTTTGGTTGGCAGAGACCTTTAAGATGAGTGAGTCCAAGCGACTCCTGGGATAAAGAAATCAAAACTTGTTGAAGTTCAAGGATATGGAAGGGATGTTCTTTGTCTCTTCAAGGCTTTATTTGTATTTTCAAGGGAAAAATAATAGAACTGTAAAAATCCATGTGGACAGGGCTTCTGGCAAGCAGCTCTAACAAGAACAAGCTAGTCCTGCCTGGCACCACTGAAACACGTCACTCTGGTTAGTTCCTGTGTTGTTACACAACACAAATATACATCCAACAATTCTGTCTTGACTGACATGGCAGCTTGGGCATTGTGGCTCACTCAGCTTTGTCATTCCAGCACCTACCCCAGAATTGAAAGCTACAGCGGACATGTCAGTAACCCTCTTGTCTTAAGGTGGAGCACTGAACTGTCTCTTGACACTAGCAGCATCTAGATACTAAGCAGCTGAACTCCTCCTCACCCCTTAGACACCCCGGTATCAACATTTTCATGCTTCCCAAGTAATTCTGCCAGTATCTGTGAAAAATGCAACGATTTATCACTGGCTGAATGCTGATGGCCTAGGCCTGACTTCCTCCCATTACATATTCCATCAAACTCACCTTAGATTCTACGGTTTTTAATGCTCTTTGCTTCCGTTTGAAAATCAAGAGGTTTCCAAATCCCTGAAAAGCTTTACGCGTGGGTTCACTGTCTGACAAAATGTGTCATTTCCCCAAGTCCACAAAGATTTTCTGGTACATTCTGGCCCAGCCTTCAAGCCACACACGGCCTAACAATTGTCTCACTTGTGTACTGAGTTTACTTCGACGATTAGATTTTAAAACCTTAGAGTCTTGTTCATTCTCACATGTCACATGCTAGGTTATTTGTTTTAATCCTAGAACTCCTGTATAACATTATTAGAAAGGAATCCATTTTAGTTCTTTAGTTTAATTTTTTGCATAAGGAAATGCTTCCAGAAAATGCCACCTTCCCAACATTCTGCAGTAAAAAGAAATAAACCATTAATATAAGATCTTCGTCCTAACTTACACATGCAACTCTTGAGCCGAAATTATTTAGAAATTCTACTGTCTTGATCTAATAACACAAGAAAAAAAAATATAACCAGGTGCACAGCTATATTACCTATAGTCACGCTCTCGTTGTATTTACTAGATCTCTTTACAACATCAGGCTTGAAGGAACATTCCACAGGTCACAGACACAATGGGCACATGCAGCGGAGTTGTACGTACAGGGATGTGCGTGGGAGTTTCGGTGCCAAGCACACAATTCAACTTAATGGAGCTGAAGGGAACTTTATAAAGAAAAAGAAACTTCTAAGACAGAAAACTACTTATGAGCAGAGAATGAAGAAACCGTCAGGGAAAAGGAGGCAAAGAAAAGGAGACGAAATGGGCATGATGACTTGTCTGTACTTGAACATCTGACCTGTTAGTTGGTCGTCGCCTGCAGCAGGGGCGATGCGAATGTATGGTGTTGTAAGCTGAGTCACGATTATCGCAGCTAAGGCAAAGGAAGATTTCCAGGTCAGCATGCATGAGGGAAAAAAGAAGCCAGACTGAAGCTAGGCCAGCAAGAAGAATCTCGGTCAGCAGTTTATCGTCTCAACTTCTTACAAAGGAACCCCCCAAAAAAACTCCCCCCAAAATTCCTTTCCATCCTCAGTTGTTGGTTTGGTTACTCTGCACATTAATAAGCTTTCGTATGTGATCTGCATTCTGGAAGAGGACTCAAAGCAGATTATTTACATATAATGCACTGGAGGAAACTGGAGGCTCTTTGGCTCTGCTGGTCACAGCACTGGGCTTGCTAAGCACAAATTCCCTGCTTATTCAGATTACTGTTAACCTCTCCAGGTAACTGGAACAAGGTGCACTTTTTGTTTTCCTGTTTCCTAACAGCACGTTTCTCCTACAGTTCTTTTTTTAACATCATTTTTGTGGAAAGCATTTTTGAGCTAGCTAAGATTCACCTTTCTGCTACCCACTTGGCTCTTGGTTTGGCCAACACACACGCTACACGTACACTCAACTTCCAGCTCACGGCGAATGGCCACTGAGAGTTGGCAGGCTTTTAGTTACCTACTCATGCAACTTTCTGAGCTCTGAGTTTCAAGTTCTTAGTTTCCCACTAAGAAAAAGCTGAAAAACCTGAATTGGTTGTGTGCCTGAAGTATTCAGACTTTTCTAGTCAGAGCTGTAACAACCACTGCCTGGTATAGGTAACTTATCCGTGGCTTGCATTAATAAAATCTTGTATTTCTTTGTTTGCCAGCAGTTCTACCATTGCCTCTAAATGGTTAAGCACACTATGATACATATACATTAAGGAATATTAAAAAAAAAAAATAATTAAAAGGTCAGATCCAACATGATGCAGCTGGAGAATGATGCAAAGAAAAAATATTGGAAAATTAAGGACAAAATTATATGAAAGATCGCTCATTTACACAGAACAGCCTGGGTGCTATTAGAAATGTGGCAACGAGTGAGGAAAATAGATCATCTACCATCTGCAGACAATTAAACTCAAAACTGCTGCTGCATAATATTTTGAAATATCCCTCTGCAACACTGAAGTGCAGTGTTGATAGTAGCTGCTAGAGAACTGTTGCTATTGGATTTAAAATATTATAATATCTTTTTCTCCCTCATAATTAATGAAAGCCTTCCAATATTGCAAAATTAGAACAATGATGTCTCCCTCTTGAGAACCGGATTCCTAGGAGATAACCAAGATGCTTCCATCCAGACAGTGCTGTAAGTCATCTCAGGAAATATAGTCTTCATATAAATCACAAAACACCACAAAGTTGATAGCAATAAACTTGGAGGAGTTTTGGAATGTTTTCAACCTCGTCTGCTGAGATTTTACAGTCATTTAGCTTACAGAAAGAGCCGGTATATGAAAGCCGTATTTCAAGCAAAATACGACAACCTTTATTACCACTGGTACAAAAATCTCCTCTTGTCTTTTGTTTGTTTGTTTGTTCGTTTAATTATCTTGTCAAAAATAATGGGAGTGGCAACCCTGCAGTCTCCACATTTGTAGATACACCAAATAAGTCTGAGAAGCTTTTCTCTCCAGAAAACTAAGATCAGAAGACTCTGCGTCACAGGAGACGCTGTCTGATCCTTCTCCTGGCCAAGTCAGGGCCAAAAACTTGGGCAGAAGCAGGAGGAGAACTTTTGGCTCCAAACCCCAGTACTCTGATCCTAAATTGCCCTTCCAATCACTGCAGTCAGGATTTTTATATGATCTCTAGAAGAAGACATTTAACAGAGGTTTCATTTCAGAAAAAATCTTAATGGCCATAAAACAAGCACTTTTTTTTGTTTTTTTCAATGTTATCAATTGAGGTTGTTTAAAATACACTTGATGGAATGAGAAAATATTATCCAACTACTGACCCTACACACACATTTCACCCAGCAGCTGAGCACATCATTCCTGCTGACATCATCTGGAGTGAAAAGTGAAGTGCTTCTGCTGGATCTGGGGCAAGAACGCTCTGTGTATTTAACTTACACTTACTCATTTTTATTGTAACAAAGAAATCCAAAAGCATACGGTGGGCCAAGGAATGAACGCTGCAAAACTCAGTGAGAGAATCTTAATGATCTTAAGAAGGTCTCAGGAGCACCAACAACTTTTAGGTTATCTGGAGGGGGGATAACTAAAGAAAATAGAGCTAGCAAATGGTATAGCTATGCTGATGTCAGGTTCTGAACTCCCATATTGGCCCTGTAGTCAGCGAGATTATTCTTTGTGCCCAAAATAAGGTGCAAAACTGTCTTGATTAGGGCCTAAAAGCAGATGGTTGCCCACGTACGTATTAAATTCTAGCGCGCGTCTACTAACGCCAGTGGTCTACACAAGGCTGTAGGTATTTTGAGGAGCAGACCTTAATTTAAAAGAAGATGGTACCAGTTTTATACATGAATGGCCTACAGTACTTCCTTTCAGCTTTAAAAACCACCAAACCTGAGCTTGTGAAGATAACACAAGCCCAGAACACAAACGTTTCGGAACCATTGTCGGCGTACGAAACCAGATGTTGTACCAGAAAGCATTCACAACCTTCTTCGTAAGAAGCACCGTGCGGAAGAGATGGGCACGGGGAGCACGTGATGGAGCTGAAGCAGCTTACTGCCCAGCAGCCACGCTGTCGTCACAAAACCCCATGGAGAACGATGAGTGTCTATAAGGGATCAGGCACAGGGGTGAGGGCAGCCTTTGTTTCCTGGGCTACAGGCAACAGGAACGTCGTACTGAGCTGTCTGGGGGGTTGTGGATAGAAAGGGAGGCCAAGGAGAGAGGACAACTCTCTTGTCTTGCCCCACTGCAGGTGTGATGACTTCTGACCTGCAGACATTAAGCATTTTTGCTATTGTTTCTACTCCGTATGTGGGAAGTGCCCAGAGGGGACCAGGAGTCTGTATTTCCCTCAAGTATCCCTCTTTGATCTAAAGGGAAAAACCCGTTCAGACAGGAATGATTAATACCATAGATAAATATGTCATGGTCT
The DNA here is from genome assembly GCA_033439905.1 of Ceryle rudis. Lineage (NCBI taxonomy): Eukaryota > Metazoa > Chordata > Aves > Coraciiformes > Cerylidae > Ceryle > Ceryle rudis. The sequence goes on from JAAGNO010012076.1 coordinate 14,611, forward strand.
CAATAATTTAATTTTTTTTACTATAATAGAGACATGAAGTTTATAAGCACGGAAATCTGTGCTTTACCGAAGCCCTCCAAGAAGTTTTTTGCGCCACTGAGGACACCTCTGGTTTCAAAGTCTTCACAACAACCCCTCTTATTCTTTTACAGGCCTCACAAAGATGTTCTGAAGAATCTGGAATGGGCTGCCCAGAGAGGGGGGGAGGCCCCATCCCTGGAGTCATTCAAGGTCAGGCTTGATGGGGCTCTGAGCAACCTGCCCTAGGTGGAGATGTCCCTGCTTGTGTAGGGAGATTGGACCAGATGACCTCTAGAGGTCCCTTCCAGCCTAAAACATTCTACAGTATTCTACAAATTCTGAAACGTACCTTCAAACCAGAAATGTATGGAGATTTGTTTAAAGTAAAAGCTGCATTTTCTTGCATCTCCGTTGCCAAATGGGTTAGCTCAAAGCAGCCTGTTGCCATGGGAGCTATTCCAACCCATGAGGTTACTTCTCAAATGACAGAGTAAGATTTTTCAGTCAGTCAAGTAATTGAAAGAGTTGAATATCCATTAGTGATCAGGAATACAAATCTCCAAATAATTTAAAATCCATTCCTCTAATCACCTGTTATGATTTCTGAGGTAACTTAGTCCACTCCTACTGTCACTGAAGCTACAGGAAAGCAACAACACAGGATTCCACTTGAATGTGGGATTAATAACTTATCTTGGGTTTCAGTTTAGTCATTTGAAAGTTTTCTATGGTTTAGTAAGCTGTCAGTTAGTAAATCAGAATTAAATCTACTTGGTTTGGGAGAAAAAACCAAACCGGGAACCAGTTCAAAGACCCATTAAAAAATGTATTTTTCTCATTAGGGAAGATCCAGCCTTTCAACAGAGGCAACTGTATGCTAACATTTCTGACTTCTAAGTCATGAGATTTTCCTCCTCCATCCCATTTAGAGTTAGTAGTGATGGTGAAATTGAGAAGTCTACGTGTAAAGGAAACCATGCTGGAATCAGCTGCATCGGGGACAGTCAGGCTGAGACGTGTGCGATCTCCTTGCAAGGCAGGAGGTGAAGGTTCATGCTCTTACCAAGTGCCCAAACCCCACGGTGGTAGTACCTGTTCCTACTCACAGCAGTACCTTCTTTTCTTTTCCTCTATCTCCAAATAATCACCCTACTTTTACAGCATCACTTCTTTTCCAGGCTCTGAAGTTGCCCCCAGCTAGAGGTACTAAAAAGATGAAGCTACAACGGTCATCCCAGACAGATCCTCCTCTCCCAAGTGAAACGTATCGGCAGTGTGATTATCCTTCCCAGTTTGGGGCTCAGACCTCCAGCTCGCACTCTCAATTACACGAGCTTGTCTCACAAATGGTAGGATCATGTCCTGACAGCCCAATAAAGATAGCTGATCTGTACCATGAAAATGAAGAACATGATTTCTCCCCTTTTCTTTTATAAAGCAATTAAGATAAGATAATTGCTTACGAGCAAGGGGTAATTTTTCACTATGGATATATAAGCAGCTCATGTGCACTCGGCAACTGGCAATTTTACAACGCTACTATACAGAGAAAAGACAAAAAATATTATTGTGAGATCATATAAAAACCCAGAGAGTATATGTTTTAAACCCTGCGCTCAAGCAGACAACTAAAAAAATCAGTAATCTGTTTATTATTACAAACAAACAAACAAACAAACCTCCTACATCTCAGCTAGAGATGCAAATGAACGGCTTCAAATTCTGGAGCAGGTTTAGCTGATGCCTTTTAGCCACAGAAACACATCTGCAAGTTTGCAAAGACCACGTGAAGGAAAGGTCAGCAAGCTGAAATACAGGATACATGACATAATACGAACATACCTTTTGTGGCTACCCTGACGCAGTCGATTTTGGTTTCCTGTGTCAAATAAAGAGGAAAAAGGTCACATCTTGTGTTTCTAAGCAAAGAAAGTCACCCGTGATTCTATTCTTGAAAGCACTGATGAAATGTCAGAGGAGTGGTCATTTAATGTGCCTCATTATGGATTTAACTGCTTGTTAAGCGACTCCAATGTGCTTTTATAACATGGATAAACCCTGCTTGGGTATGGTACATAAACATTTCACCTCAGATTCCTCTGAAAAGTAGGAAATATGTAAAATATATTCACAAGAACGCAGGCAAGCGTTCAGCTATTTTAACTTTAGCAACGCAATGACCTTGGGAGGTTGTTTTTTTCTTTCTCTTACAGATAGTTTGAGGTATCCTGTCAGACAATTTTAAAAAGAAAAATAAATAATCAATGGGGCTTCACATTTCTGCACTCTCAGTGCACTGCGAAAGAGGGACCATTATGGTTTCTGGCAGAAAACGCTTCCAGGCTGTCAGCACAGACAGCCAGAGCTTATCAAGAATTGAAGGGCTCCGGGTAGGTCTGTCCAGGAAATGAAAAACAATTCCAGGAAGAATTAGTCCCGATGAAACGTGATCTGTGGAGACCTCTTTACACACTTTCGGTTCCATCTACTTATTTCTCTTTTACTCTTTGCAGAAAGGAAGGGAAAAAAGAAGGTGGTTTCTAATTCAGCCAGGGCAACCAAATGAGAAAAGCGGAGTTCAAGACGTTACGAACTCAGGTAATGGGACTGGACAGGCCAAGTCAGATGTGCTAAAACCCACAATCAAGTTTGGCTTAAACTTAACAAAAGAAATCACGACGCTTTTCAAAGCCAGAAAACAAAACAACAACAAAGAAAAAAAAGAAGAAAAAAAGCCAGCCAAAGACACTCACTGGAGAGCTTTTAGATTATCAGACAGAACGGCAACACCCCGTCGCCACTGACAACACGTGCTGTTTCCTGCAACCTTTAATCATTAAGCGATATTGTGTTTGGAAAACTGGTTTTTTTGAAGTCAGTGTGTTAAATTTCATGGTAACTCCATTTTCTAGTTAGCAAGTCAGCTGGGTGCCTTGCTAGTTGGCACCCACCAACTATTTACACACCAGTACTTTACACACCAAGACTTACCCCATTGGCTCTGCTAGCAGCTTGAAAATAGATGCTGTAGCTCTTGTGAGGCAGAAGAGGAGTGTTCCAGAAACCACTGTAGGTTTTGTTATCACCGACGGTAAAAGGCTGAGCAGCTTGTAAACCGTTGGCTGGAAACTCTGCGGCGAAGTAGTACTGGGAATTCAAAAGCGAGGCGTTCTGGAAATGAATGGGCACTGGGTAGCACTTCAGGATTTCAGTTGTCTTTTTGGTCCTCCGCGGACGTTCTTCTTCAACGACTATTTGATAGACACTAAGAGCGTGGAAAAGAAAGAACAAAAGAAACGTAGGGGTTATTTAAAGACTCGGGCAGTCAACTCATACCGAAACCAGCATACTGGTATTTAAAGGGGAAAAAAGAAAAAAAAAGACCTGTTAAAAGCAAAGGAAACGGGAAGAAAAGCTGTCATTTTGATATTCAGGTGTAGGAATTTGCGGAACAGAGTCATGCTTTCAAACAATTTCGGTTTGTTTTGGAAAAAAACAAAATTAGCCACGCGCACGACAGCTTTTCATACCGCGGATGCACAGAACGTTTTCCTGTTCCAACTCTTGCACAGAAAAAAAAAGGCTTGATTAGTGCTAAAATGTAGAATTAAGTATTATTTTCTGCACAAAACTCAGTATAAAGCTATAGGTTCCGTTCCCTAATCTATTTATCTTGTCTAAACGAAATGAAATGAGCACTAAGATCAAAATGAAGCAATAAATTACAAAGAGGCAGAGAATCGTATTCGCTTAACTGTTGATTTTCTAACTATTTATAAATGCACACGGAGAGGAAATTACAGTGTTTTCAAATTTCACCGGCATACTGACTGCGACTGAAGGAGAATAAAACACTTTGGGGATGGAAGTTATCCTCGCTCAGCGAAGCACTTTTACACGTCTTAGAGAGAACTGTCTTTTTAAGCATCTCTGCATTTTGCAGAGCAATTCGTTTTTGCGCTTGCTTGCTTTGCTGGGACCTACAGGGACCAGTCCACCCCTCTCTGCTGTAAAGTTGCTGTGGACATTCAAGCAGGAACAAAGAACGGGTGATTTCTGCTGTGCGTGCGAACAGCGTAATCATCCTGCCCTCGTATTTGCTGTAAAAGCCTGAGTCAGTGCTTTCAAATTGGTGAAGTGGGAAGTCCAAGTCTCTAAAGAGGACCAGGCTTGCGAGTTTATTGCTTCACTGGGGACCGGTGATTCTTAATCATTATTTGCCTCCTGGAATCTTGGATCCCGGTAAGCAAGTTGGTATCGGTAACTGATGTTGCAGCGGCAACGCGTCCACGTTTTTACACATCATCTACATCCAATAATATTTAATGATCTTTCAAGACGATAATTCATAAAAAGCAGCAATCTCTGCCTAGGGTAGGTTTCTTAAAGATGAAATATCCACAGTCTTCTGACTGTTGCTCCCTTTATGGCCATCTGTAGGTAGGTGACTGTTTACAGAAGACTCCACCCAAGGGACACGTGGGTTGAGCCTGTGCAGGTCTCAGTCTGGACCCAAACAGGGCTTGCTGGCTTAGTTGTATCACTGCACAGCTACGGCCACTCCCCTTCTGAAAGCAAACCTGAAATAAAGAGATGATTCTGTGCAATCACCAGGCCAGCTCATAGCCAGTGAGCTCCTGCACCTCCTAGGGCTTTGTTAGACCCAAGCTGTTTGGAGATCTTCTGTTCCCACATGAGCCAAGCTGGGTGCTTAAATGATGCCCTATCAGTGGAACTGTTCAAGGTCAGGTTGGAGAAGGCTTTAAGCAACCTCATCCACAACAGGAATGTCCCCACCCACAACAGGGGAGGTAGATGAGATGATGCTCAAGGTGTCTTCCAACCCAAACCATTCTATGACTTCATGATTCTCTGACAGCACGACGCTAGGTCTGCAGAGCTTTCACGGCCAAATATCACCAAGAGGCAGAAGAACGCCATTTCTCTTGGCCATCTTACTGGTTTTTTTACCAGACCTACTGCTCACGTGCAACAGACCCTGTTCACTATGTTTTTAAGATCCTACTGAAGATGCTGCACCTCCTGTGCTCACAAAAAATGCCCAGGAAGTTAACACTGAGAATTCTTGATTCCTCTTCTTCTGCCTGATTTAGACTTTCACCATGGTGGAGATTTAGTTTATTGTGAAGACACTACCATTTAATTGTCCTGAAGAAGATGTCTATGCTTCTGTAAACTCCCACTACAGTCACTGGACAGCTACTCAGCACAGGCAACAGATCTTAAAGAGCTGACCAGTCAGGAGGTACCTACTTTTGAGTCAACTTTATTGCTTTCTGAGCTCCACCGTCTACAATAACTAAATACTCAGCTCACATACAGGCATCTAAATTTAGATGTTTCAATCCGATACGGAACCCCACGCAGAAACCCAACCAGTTATAAGGTTGGTACAGCCAGGGAGGCAAACAAAAGAAAGACAATGAAAGATTTTCATGAGCTGATTAATTCCACGCTGAGTAGTAACTGAAGGTCGATACATGGCAACCTTTATTTGATCCTATGGGAATCGATCTGTAAAAACTAGCTATGAAATATCTACGTTACAACCTTGTTTTTTCTCTTCCAAATCCATGTTTTGACACATTTTTAGCAGTTAATTTTCTAGAACAAACCACAGTTGCTTAAAACTGGGATTCCAAGCTGCTTGAAAGAGAGCTCGTTGCCCCTTCGAACTATTCGTTTGCAATGAATCTACAAGAAAAACCGTTTGCAGATTTAAATGCAGTCTCAGGCAAAAAAGTAGAAGGTGATGTAAACATTTATTCTTGCAAGGTTGTGAAGCTGGATGCAACTGGCTAATACCGCAGCGAAGATAAGAATCCCTCGGTCTCACTAAAGCGTGATGGATAGGAAACGAAGTTATTTGGCTGTCGCCTTCAGGAGAGTATTGTTACCTTTTTTATCGCAGCAGCAGTGAATAGAAGAGGGACCTCAGAGCAGATAAGGTAATATGACATGTTTCACTACTGCTCGAAATGAAGATCCTTTTCATTTTTCACTCAGTAATTAAAGTTTGTACGCATTTTCGAAACAAATCTGTCATTAAAACGTTCCCTCTCCCCTGGTAAATTCATGCTAGTTACACTACATGCACAGCTCCCTGTACAGTACATTTTAAATGCCTGCCACCTATTCATCTTCAGATACATTAAAGAAAGAACCAAGTTGACTGGAGCAATTTCAAACTCCAAATGCCTTTTCATCCTTACTCCACAAGGCAAATTAGATTTGCGAGCATCTAGACCTCAAATCTATTTGCTCTTTAATAATTTAAGCACCGAAAGGTCAAGCAGCTCTTCTCTGTTCCCCTTTATCAAAGTCCAAGTGCTAATGAAAAATAACTAAATCCTGTCTGCTGCCCCATTTCCACCGGTTGTACATTTCAAACTCCCCAAGCACCTGGGTCAACGGAAACCCGACAGAACTTTACGAGCGATTCGTTTTGCATTCGCACAAATGAGATCATCTTGCTAATGAATTTTACCAAATTACCCCAATTACAATTATAAGCCAAGAGCTTCCTCTCCTTCTTACTGTTTAAATTGCTCGCTCTGATACCTAACAGCTGATTGCCTGCTCTGAAAAGGGTTCAAGCTCAGCGAATTGAGCTGCACTCCATTATTCCTCTTGGGTATTACTCCGATTTCCCGCTCGTTTCAAGCTGCATTATTCCTTTTCCACACCTCTACACTGCACAGAACAAACTCTTCCTACCTGCAATCCCCCCAAAAAAATAAAAAAGAGAAACTCTCCTCTACCAGTGAAAGGTGCCGAAAGCGTATCGGTTATTGGTAGAACTTAAGATTGATCTTTGTGAAGGAAAGAAATGTAATTTCAGTTTAATTCACGTTACGCGGTTCCACTATAGAATTCCGATGCCTCGGCAATTGAACCCAACAATCTACTTTTATACGGGCTTCAACTTACTGTTGCGTCAAGAAAGCAACACGTGGGAGGTATTTTTAGTTTAGGATTCAAGTATTTCAAATTGGGGGGATGAAAAAAGATGTCTGGAGGAGAAGGAAAAAAAAAAGATAAAATAGTTATGCTACCTTTTGTTTCAACAATTCCAAACCAGTTCCAAATTTAAATGGTTATGCAACGATACAGAACTGACCATAATAAGGACTGTAATTTAGGTTGGAAATGAGACATCCCAGGCTCCTCAGATATTTATTGAAATCCAGTTGCTTAAATAAAAACGGTCTGTCAATGTCTGCTAAATAGATGGATTTTTTTCAGACAGAGCTGAAGGAGAAACATGAAAGAAGAAAGAAAACATGGTAACGCCGTCATCAAAGATGCTAAGAATATTTAGACAAACGAACCAAACAATTCAGAAGAAGATTTAAGTTCATCTCTATTCTTAAGTACACGATTGATGGGTTTTAGTAACTTGCTGAATCAGGACATTATTCCATGCTACTGGAATGCAGCAAATCCAACTTTAATTGATCGAAGTCTCATTCAAAGGGATAAAATAATTTTCCAAGGGTCTACGGGATATAAGCATGGACTTCAACATAGGTAATACCAAAGCCCTTAATGTGTACAATCTGGGTATCCATCAACTGACACTTAGCAATTAATAATTACACCTCCACCAAAAGTTATTCCAAAACAAAACCAAAGGGAAAACAAACTTCACTGCTTCATATTGAAATGTCAACTCTATTTTTATTCTCTTCAACCGTCTTGATGCTTCACCTAAGGGAAGTCATAAAGAATGCTTTAAAATGTATTTCACAGAAGAAAGGTGACCCAAGGACCTGAATCTAGACTAAGATTACCTGAATTTATTTACTAGTCTCTGTGTGATCCTAGGCAAGTGCACGATAGGTTTTGTGCCTCAGTTCCCCAGCTGTAAAATGAGAAGGGGAAAGTTTCTTATTCCCTCTGGCCTGCTTCAATTCTTCAAAAAGCAAAACCTCTTCAAGACTTTCTTCATTTTATTATCCTTCAAAAAGAAAAAATTTTTTTTTTTCCTGGGCAATGTACAAAGCCTGCGAAGCCGTTGAGCCCAGGAACAGCTGTGGAAACTGCTGGGTCATCTTTGCAGACTCTTCTGGTGACACTGAAGTTTCCTGCCCTGTTTGAAGTTTTCTGCTCACTGCAGTAAGCCTCTCTTAGTCTCATGCTTTATTATAAACATATAGAGCTGGTACTTCTTATAGGTCTGCTTTTGTATCTTGACTTGCATGCTTGCTTGGTTTTAACCCTAACAGATTCAAAGAATGGAATGACCTTTAATCCACATATTGAGTGTTATCTGAGTCACTCCTGTAGCCTGCCTATACTTACATGCTAGAATCACTTCATTCTTCTACTACAATACCAAAGATCCCATAGATGGCAAAATTAAGAAGCCCCGAGACCACCTTGTGATCTCCTTTTATGCCCATGAAGAACTTGATTGCTCAAGCCATAGCAGTCTATAGGTTCCCCAGGATTTCACCAGGACTTGTGGAGACACTGGAAGCTCTTACTGCTGTTTAAGTCGGAAGCACTTGCAAAAGCTATCAGTTGTTTCCTTCGTGTCTTGGGAGCAAAGCTTCACATGCATTTGCTCATCATATGTCACGTAACGAGTTTGCTTGATATGTGATGTATGAGTACGTATGATGAGTACATACAATGAGTAAATACGATGAGTACGTATGATGAGTACGTATGATGAGTACATACGATGAGTACGTATGATGAGTATGTATGATGAGTACATACAATGAGTACGTATGATGAGTACGTACGATAAGAACATATGATGAGTACGTATGGTGAGTACATACAATGAGTACGTATGATGAGTACATACAATGAGTATGTATGATGAGTACGTACGATAAGAACGTATGATGAGTACGTATGAGAACGTACGATGAGTACATATGATGAGTACAATACTGCTTTTTTTAAAAGAAAAGACAATCTTTGGACAATCTTTTGATATAATCTGCAACATAACTTCCTCTTCAACTCTGCCATCAGCTGTCCCTGACCTGTTTATGACATACCCATACAGATTAACATTGGAATTGTGATCTATTTCTTCCCGCCTTTACATTGCACTCGATTATCCTAATTCATCCTACGACTTAACAATTTTTCAGTACTGGAAATTATTTCTGAACCATATCCTCAAACGGAAGAGGGAAATTACTTTTTAAAGGACAGGAATTAATAATTTAGTTAGCAGGCAAATAGAAGAAGGCTACGAGAAATTGCCACTAACTCTCCTCCTCCCGAGCAAGGCCGTATATCTATTACAGGGGGCATTAAACAAAGGTGAGAATGACAAGCCCTGATTTATCTCACCACCACAGCTCCATAGGCTTTGCCAGCGGGTCAGGAGTTCTAGCAACACATAATATATACTGAATAAAATACGCTCCACGTGCAGCAGTTATCTTCAGCACAGCTGTGAAGACAAAGAACTGGCCAACAGTAGCCCTGTCCCTCTGACCACTGTAGAGCTGTGCACAGTTTGTCCAGAGAGGAAGCAGGTGCTGTTCAGATGTGTTTTGTTTGCACATCAGAGACCATCGCTTCATTCAAGATCAGCACTGAAGGCAGAAAGGGTGCAGAAATTACTGTTCTTAGGGAAGGTATGACCTCAGGACAAGGGTGGTCTGAACAGAAAATGGGTAGTTTATCCGGGAGGGGTGACTTGCAGATGTCAAATGCACACAAGAGGAAAATGGTTCACAACAAGGACAACCAGCCATTGCAATCGTCTCCCCAGCAACGTGGCGGAGTCCCCGACACTGGACACTTTTAAGACTCAGCTGGAAAGGGTGCTGGGACCATCTTATCTAGACCTTAACTTTCCCAAGACAGGTTGGACCAGATGACCCTTGTGGTCATCACAGAATGGCTTAGGCTGGAAGGAACTTTCGAGATCATCTAATCCAACTTCCCCACCATGGGCAGGAACAACTCTCTACTAGACCAGGCTGCTCAAGGACTCATCCAACCTGGCCTTGAGCACCTCGAGGGAAGAGGCATCCACAACCCCTCTGGGAAATCTACTCCAGAGTCGCTTCCAACCTGGTATTCTAGAAGTCTGTGTTTCTAACCAAGCACTGGAAATGAAACAATCTGTATGAGTTGAGTTTTTATTTTTCCTTTCTGAGAGTGAATTGGTATTGTTATAGGTGGGATAGGGATTAGATCAAGGGCTCCACAAACCAGGGAGGTTTTGATTAGCAAAAGGATAAACGACTATGACTACTAAAGATGGAGAAGCCCTTCATGGCAGCCCCTTCTATTTCAGGAACATTTTATTTGGGAGATCAGAGGTTTTCCAGGCTTTAAGCAAAACACAGCCTTGCCTGTTATAGCTTCTAATATGAGAAAAAAAAAATGAAGAAGCTTAAAAAAAAAATCACTTGGCATGAACACAAAGATCCGATAAGAAAATACAGAACTTAAAGAAAACCAACCAACTAAAACTTCCAAATTACGGCTGCTGTACCAATGGCAACAAGGCAGTGTTAAATTATTCTTTAAAGTACTGTTAAGTGCTTTAAGGTATTGTTAAATTAATTGCATTTGAATTACTATTTGTATTATTAGTTCTGTATTATACATTGGTTTTATTATGTTCTATATATTTAAAGAAAGAAATCAACCT
>JAAGNO010012077.1:0-10926 GCA_033439905.1 Ceryle rudis
CCAGCACCCGCCGGAGGGATCCCTCGGCCCCCGCTGCGCGCTGGGCTGGCGATTGCTCCTCGCTTGTCGCCTGGCGCTTCCCCTCTGATGGAGTCTGAGATGCTGCAGTCGCCTCTTCTGGGGCTTGGGGAGGAGGATGAGTCTGACCTGACTGACTGGAACTTGCCTCTGGCCTTCATGAAGAAAAGGCATTGCGAGAAGATCGAAGGCTCCAAGTCGTTGGCTCAGAGCTGGAGGATGAAGGACCGGGTAATGCTGAGGGGCAGGATGGCGTTTGGAGGAGGAGTGGGGGGGACAGGCGGGGAAGAGGGAGTGGTGGGTGCTCCCCCTTTCCCAGGGGTGCAGCGGGCTGGGTTCCGGCGAAACGCTGGGCGTTTGATCCGCTGGTCTTGCGTGCCTTTGGTTCGTGTGCCTGTCACGGTGTCGGGGGAGGCAAACGTGCAGGCGGGTCAAAAGTACGAATTCCAAGTTCGCAGTAATACGCTCTTTGAGCAGCTCCCTCGTTTAAGGTCTGTAAGTGAAATGTGGGTAGTTGGTGCCTTTCAGAAAATACACTGAAATGAGCGAGGTCTTAACGAGCTCCCTGGATCAGCAGGTTCGGGGTGCCAGCGCAAGGTGCGCTAGTGCAGTCGCTACAGTCGTCTCGTGGTGAAGGGTTTCGAAGCTTGCCCCCAGCGTGTTCTGTGGCACACAGAATTAAGGCACTCTTTGCGCGTGTGTCAGCTGAGATGACGTGATGTTGGAGGTGGGGAAGAGTTAGTAGATGAAGCACTTGCTGTATTAAATCAAGGTGCTTCTCTCGCGCACGTTAAACTGCTCAAGCCGAGTCTGTCAAAGGAAGGCCCTTGCCAGGGGGTCTTGAATCCCGTGTTGCATCTGTGTCCTGGCTTAAAGGTTTTTCAGTTAAAAGCAAATGAACGTGGAGGGTCGGCGACGTTCCTGCTGTTCTCGGGTTCGGCTTTGGGTGTCAGGACTCCTTGGGTCTCAAAGTTGCTTTGCTCAGAACTTTGCCTTTATGAATACAAATGAGTCGATGTGGTAACCGAACTTCCACTGTTTATGATTCTTCTTGCAGTGCTGTGGGATAGCTTGGGAACCGCTGCTGAAAATCCATCCCGTAATTTCTTTCCAGAGCCATTACGGCCGGGCGTGAGGGTGCTGTGTGTGTGTCAGAGTGTTCCCTGCAGTGGTTGCAGTGCTCAGGAGCTCTGGCTGAACCAGAACCATTTGACTGGGTAGATTCACGTCCTGACAGTTTGATTGGCAGATCGTTAGTGGATCGAACTGAGGGGCTTTGGGTGTAATTTAAACGAGCCGCAGAACGGAAAGTTTTGTGGTACGTTCTTCTTTGAAGGGCTTTGGCAAAGAGGAGATTTCTCTCTAGCAGACTGTGGAGGTGTGATGAGCTTGCTTGTCTATTTTAGTGATCCCGCTGCCTTCCTGTTCCCTTCCCGATCTGCAGAGTTGCCTGTTTCTAAATTGGGAATGACATTGACTCGATCAAGATAATCGATAGGTTGTGCAGCGTGAGTAAAGCGGTAGTAACCAGCTGCCCGCTCTGTACTTGTTGTTAAGCCTTTCCCCTGCACCCAACGGCCAAAGAGAATCCCCTCCGGGAGGAGAGCGGCGGTCGGGGTGCTCTCCACAGCCCAGTTCCTGCCATCCCTACTCCTGTGGAGCTGCTGCTGCTTCGTCCCAGAGTCCCCTGTGCTGGGACTGCTGCGCTTTCCGCGACATAGGTGTGAGTTAGCTCAGCGAAATCAGGCCCCGAGTCCTTCTCCAGGAGTCCTCTCTTTCTTTTTCCTGGCTTTAGAGCGTTACTGCGCGGTGATGGGTGGTTGTGTGGCAGCCAGGCTTCTTTGCTCAGGGTTCTGCTGTCTGTTAGGAGCTGCTCATCAGATTCAACGCTCAGTCGCTTCCCGAGAGTCTCAATCCTACTGGGGGCCTGTTGCGTTCCCCAGTTTACTTCAGCTTCTGCTCCTGTCTCTCGCCTCCTTTTTCCCCAAGCCGGGTCTGGCTGACTTCAGATGTGCTGTTAACTCCACAAGGCTATAGAAGGAGGTTTGCTGGAGGGCTGGATACACCTCGGTGTGAGTTGAGAGTGTGGAAACCAAACTGTTTTGAATTGGATAAATTATCTTGTCAGAGCTTAGGATGGGAACCGTTAGCTGGATGTTAACACACCAGCCTATCTCTAAATCAAGACATTTGCAAAGATAACCAAATCAAGTCTCCATCTGCCTGAGCTGTGGGTACGTCTGTGGCATTTTTTCCCTGTGAATCATGAAAAATCCCAGGCAGGGGCAGATTTTGCCCTTACTCATCACCTTGAGCCACCCTGGGGAGTGATCTGAGCTTTTCTGCCGTTACAGGAAACGATTCACTAAGATCTGGGAATGGAATTACCCTTTTTTTTTCATCTCGCTTCATTGCTGAAAACCCTCCTGAGTTTGTGTGAACGCGAAGGTTCCTTAGGAGGCAGAACTCTAGTAACAGGGAAGACTCAAATAAGAGAAGTAGTAAGTGGTAAAGTGACTGAATGTTTACGTGCTCCCCCCCGAAAGACTGCTCGGAAAACATTTAATCCTCCCTCTCCTGCTTCCATGGACTTCATACGCCATCAAAGTGACACTGCTTTGATCTATTATTTATTTAAAGAATATTTTTAACGCAAGAGGGCTGGAATTGTGCTTTGTGTATTGAATTAAATCTCATAGCCTCAGTAGCAACCAAATCGTTAAGCTTGATTTAAATAAGAAGGTTTCAAATCCACCAGGTTTCACTGACGAGTCGCTGCTAAACTCAGAATATTTAAATTGAATCGCGCCGTACTTCCACCGATTCCTAAAATAGGCAGAGAGCAGCAAAGCTGATTGTAATAGCTTTGCTTTAGCAGGTTTTGGGCTTTTTTTCCCGCTGCCTAATAACTTGCTGAGTGAGAATTAAGTCTTGTTTTTATGAGGGGAAGAAGGACACACACTTAGGTGCGTGTGGAAAAGCAGATGAAAGCGGGACCGCCTACAAAGGCATTTAATTCAGACAGGCAGAGTTCACCTGTCTGCACGGTGAATGTTTTGCCTGTCAAGGGAAGTTAATGAAGGACAGCAGCGCTGAAGTTTGTGATCATCATTTCAGCTTGAAGTAACTTCGGTCTTGGGGAGCTTTCCAGGCACTGGTAACAGCCGTGGCGTGGCTGCCTCTTGCTCTTTGAGTGCTGGAGGCTCATGGCCACCCTCTCATCTCAGCCCAGTTTAGTGCGTTTCTTGAGGGCTGAAATGAGGCAGCAGGAATCTTGGGGGTGGGGGAAGAGAGCGGGAGTCCGTGCTTTGGCAGCAGCCTTCCCTTTAGCTTGTCTCATTCCATCTTAGACATTCGGCTTCTGTTCGCCCGTGCTTGGTCACGGGCTGTCGGCCGTGTTCGTGTTTCTGGAACCCGTAACCCGGTAAGGAGTCTGGGAGCTAACCCGGCGGGTACGCCGTTTCCATTCTTCCCCTGGTATGCAGATAAGCTCCTGGCAAGGCTGGCTTGGAGCACTTTGCTTCGGTGCTCTAACCTGGCCCTGAGAACTGGTGGTGGTGAGAATCTCGCCCTCTTCTAGCTCAGGGCTTGAAATCCATTTGAGTTTGATAGTTGCTAAAAGTGGCAGTCGCTGCCCAGTGCGTTGTGTGGATCGACTGGTAGCACGGGGCGCCTGGTGCTTTACAAATGTCTTCTAAACCAAACCCAACTTCTCCCCAAGCTGAACCACCCGCCGTAAGTTACGAGCACTGTCATCTGGGTTTGACACTCAGATCTGCCCCTAGCAGTGAGGTCATGTGGAATTAGGATGGCTGTGTAGAGTGGATGGAGCTGGGGAGCTTGCGCTCTTTCTGCTGCTATCTGCAGATGTCTTTACGTCTAAGCAGAGAGGGGACCTCGATTAACAGCTCTGAGGAGCACAACTACTTGTGCATTTCAAAAGAAAAAGATCTTGCCTTTATACGTCGGTAGGAAACATTGAAAATGTCAACTTGGCCAAAGTGTTTCTCATCCTATGAATTTTCTCACTTCAGCTGAGATCTAGGGGCTGCCAAAGGAACACCGTTAGCAAATGGAATGACAGGAAATAACTGTACCTGTGTTTCTCCATTCATAAAACTGCAACGAGGGAATACTTAATATCTTAATGTGCTTCTGGTTCTGCCTTGGAGGCTGGGGCAGTCTGGAGACTGGTGTTGCCGTGCCGCTGAGCGTACGCTGTTTGGGAGGAGTCGGGCAATTGGAGCCACCTAAAATCACCGTCTGCATCGTAGGGGCGAGTTACCCTCCTGGAGGGGCAAATTTGAAAGGCCTGTGAGTAGCAAATGGTTAAAAAAAATACACACCTTGAAAGATACACCTAAGTGCTGGGCTATTACTGCAAGTTGCATACTTCAATTAAAGATACGGGGTGGGACTTGATCTCTAGAGGTCCCTTCCAACCCCTAACATTCTCTGATTACGATATGAGGCTTTTCCTCTCGTTTCTCAAGTGCACGAGACGTTGCTGAGTGCTGGGAGAGGCTTGTGCAGCGGTGGATCACCGGGTGGTAGCGAGCTGCTTGTGGGGAAAACGGTGAAACTCCTTGTTCTGCCGCTTCTTTACTGCGTACCTTTCAACGGTGGAGAGGCCGAAGGCTATGTGAACCTTTTAGAAACGCTTTGTTAATGCTTCTTACATTTCTTCCCTCTGCTGTTGTGCAGATAGAGACGTTCCAGGGCAACAGGCTTCCTCGGAGTTCCCTTTGTGTTCGTCTCCGTGGGCTGTGTAGGTTTTCTGGGAAGTCTGGGGGGGTTTGGTTGTGGATTCCTCTCCGAGACGTTGTTTTAATTGGCTTGCTGCTGTGCTGATCTTCTACCCTTGTACGTTTCCAGAGGTGACTGTTAGCATAATACGGCCGTGGATAAGTTGAGGGAGGTTATTGATTGATCTCGGTATCCCAGAGCTTTAACTGGCAGTGCCGGTAAGTCTGGCAAACCCAGGGTGTTTGTCTCGCTCTTCTGTTTTCCTAAAAGCATGTACTGTAGGTATCGGTGTCAATAAATGATCTAATGAAATGCCCAACAAGCCCAGGTTGGTGTTAGCGGCATCCTTTGATGCGAAGCTGTGATGGGGGATACAGCAGGTGACAGGTGGGCTCCCAGCCTGCAGCGCTCCTCTTTGTCTCTGTCCCAGTGGTTCTACCAGCGACACCCTCGGCAGTATTCTCGCTCCTGTCTTTGTGTGTTTATTCTTGCTGTGTTGGCAGGTGATCTACAGCCGGAGCAGCTTTTGTTGGGAAGGGGGTGAGAGCGTCGTCGTCAAGGGCTGTTCCCTGCAGAGCAGAGCAGGGCAGCGGTGCTCAGAGGTGTGCAGAACAGTCTGGGGTACAAGTGGTGGTTTGAGACGGTCCGTCGCTCTCTGCAGCCTGCTCTCTGGATGAGCTCTCAGCCCCTGGCTGGGCCTCTGCTTGGCTTCCCCGTAGGCTGACAAAAAGCCTCAAGAAGGAGCAGAGTCTGCAGTGTGGTTTGCTCTGAGCAGCTTGATGGTCCTCCCTCAGAGGACACATCAGCAGTAAGACATTTAAAGCCCTTGAAGTGATCAGGCGGTTGAGCCTCCCTAGGCAGGGGGACCGCATTCTGTACCCTGTGGCCCTCAAATACAACCAGGCATCGTCACCTTTCCATTCCTGACACTTCAGCTGAAATTATGGGCTTGATCTTGTCCTTACAATTTTTCTCCTCTGTGCTCCTGCAAGCTCTGGAACATCCTATTTTAGAAAGTTATTTAAATTCAGTTAAGTTGGCCGTAGCTCAGGCACTCCGCTGAAGGGGGACAGTGATCAAATGGACGTCGTGTAGCATGCGTTGCTGACTTGTTAAAGATCTGAAAGCATCTTCCAGGAATAATTTGAAATACCAGTTTGTAAGGAAGATCTGAAGATGAGGAGGTAAGCCAGTGCATGAGAAGATGGGCACCTTTTTAAAGACAGTGCTAGACAGGAGTGGGAATGTGGTGGAACGATGAAAAGAAGCCTGCACGGAATGCAAAGCAGATAGAGGGCTGTGCTGAGGTGAGAAGGGAAGCTGTTGTCACAGATCAGATGAGGGGTAACAGGTAGAAAGCGTCTCGTTGATGCTTTTTGCGTATTGTCTAAAGAAAGCCAAGATCACAGAAGTAAAATATTTGCTTCCTTTTATTTTTCATTATTTTTAAGAAGTGATTGGCAGGGACAAGAAAAGCCCGTTTGGGTTATGTGCATCTAAGCGTCGGTGTAAAGGCAGCGTTTTGACGCTTTGCAACGACAGAGTGAATCAGCCCGCTTGGGTGCGGGGTTTGGAATCTAAGAGCAGTTCTGCCGTGCACGGTTACCTTTGATCTCCGAGGGTGCCTTCAGCAGCTGAGGCTGCTGGGCCGTAGCACCTCAATTGGTATTGTCCCCTCTCAGACAGAGGAGATGCGCGCCGCTCTGCGAGCAGGCAAATAAAGCGTGCGCGTCCATCTCGGGTGTTGATTGACAGCAGTAATTCCTCCGCAAGCATAGGGAGTGCTTATAAAGTAAATAGTGAAGCCAGCAGCTGAAAGTCTGTTTCCTGAGGAGCTGCGTTACTTGAACTGCATTCACTGGGTAAACAAACATGTTGGACGTAATAAACCTCTGAAGAGAATTCGTAGTATTAGTGCAGGATACAGAGGTTGGGAAAGGGAAACAAACAGTGCGGCGGAGCTGCTCGAGGAGTCTGGTGGAGCTCGTGTACGCTGTCACAGCGGTCACAGCACCAACTGACCTGTTGGGCTACAGATGGCTGAAGACTACCTGCAGAGGTGTTGAATTATTAATGCTAACTTGAAGGATTTATTTGCATCCTACTATTTTTATCTCGGTGAAGAAGCACGCTGTCATTTTTTTTCTTTTTTTTTCCCCCCTTAACAAGTTATTTCTCTTTAACTTTATATTAAAAAAAGAAAATCTTGCTTGAAACTGAGAGCTTTTCCTTTTTAGATGTTTTACCTTTTCCAATGTTACAGGTTAGCTGCAGAGGAGCAGCACATCTCTTTTTCTGCTGGCATTCGGCCTGCTAAAGGGAAGATCCATTTAAAAAAATGAAAGAGTTACCGCTTGATTCTCCATCATCTGGCACGGTGTGGTGTGGAATGAGCGTGGAGGGGTTACCAAAGTAGAGCTTGATGCTGTGGCTGCTCAAAGAGCAGAGCATCAAACAGAGCCTCCTTCTGCAGCAAGGGGCTGCTGCCTTCTGCCTGGTCTGGGGGTAGAGAGGAGTCACGTACGCGTGGGAGATGTCCCTTCAGAAACCTTGCTTTGGTTCTGCGTGCACTTGTGTGATCGAGTGGAACAGGATGTCTGCCGGTGCAAAAGTGTCAGCCTTTCCACCAGCCTTTTCAGCAGCTGATTTGCAAACTGGAATTCCTCAGTGGTGGTGTCTGTGCCTGAGCCCTGAAACTGGTGCCTGTGCTGCTAGAGAGCACCCGGAGAAGGCCTTGCCACTTGTCACCTCTTAGCTGGGAGCCTGCAGTGGGAAGCTGCCAGCGAGTTCAGGATGCCCATCTCCCCCCGTGGCTGCTCTGCCGTGACTCCCACCACCCACCCCCAGAAGAACCCCGCTCCCGTTTCGCAGGCAGCGTGCTGCAAGAGGCCACCTTCTTGTGAGGAAGCTTCCGTGAGGCCTGTGAAAGAGAAACCATGATTTTCTGGGTGTTGCAGAATGATCTGTAACTGAAACTCCAAAAGGAGAGCGATGTTGCGCACCGCTGAGTGCTGCTCAGTGTTCAGGGAGCTCCTCTCGGGTGTTTAATGGCACGGCTCCAAACCAGTTCAACCTTTTAGGGTTAGCTGTGGAGCACCGAGCTGGTGTTCTGCCTTTTGGTTGGGAGGCTTGCACTCAATTTATGTAGATGTATATAAAGAAAAACGCCCCCCAAAAGCCGTTAGGAAGGGAGTGAATGTGCTGAAGAATGGGGAGAACTGAGCCCGCTGCCCGCTGCGGATTCCCAAATGAGATGGAGATGAGCATTTCTGGGGCTGGAAATCTGTCCCAGTGTTTGTATTTAGTGCTGGTAAGTTCACTCTCAGCTCTGTAAAATAACGTAGCAACGTATATTTTATGTTTAGTGCTGACTTAATCTTGTGTTTGTATTAACTCGCAGGAGCAATTTTAACTTTCTGGCGTAAACCCGGCAGGTTTATGACGGCTGAGTGTTGAGCTGCGTGATGTTTAAATGGAACGTTTCGGCTTGAAAATTGCAGCGTAGAGATTCAATATTTATGGGTTTTAAAAGGTCCGTTCTGAAATGTTAGACGGAGGTCTTCCCACAAAGCGCAGAATCTCTCATAAACTGGTTGACTGACTCGTTCTTGGTGTTACCTGAAGATAAAGCAGTTACAGGAGCCTTCCCTTAGTCGCTAACCCCCTTCTTATGTAGCTTCCAACAGATCTTTAGCGCGTGCTGAAGGGGGTGTCTCGGTTGCAGCAGGGTAAGCTGGGCTCCCTGTGATGATGAAGCTTCGGGTTTTCAATCAAAACCATTCTTCTGAAGGGAACGTGAAGCTTCTTCGAGCTGAAAATAACTGCCAAGATGGCACTGGTTTTGGTTCGAGATACCCGTGGGTGATGTTGCTCTCGCCCGCAAATCTCTTTTGTCTCAAAATGAAATGAGGTGAATTACGAATATTTTACCGGGTTCTCTGATCCTTAGTATAATAGCTCCATTTTAATGGCAGATGCCTAATAAGCATCTTCTCTTCTGCGCAGGCACAGAGCTACCTCTGTTCGCTTGCTGCCGCTTCCGATGGATTTGGGGTTTGAGTTCAGTACCAGTACTTCCCAGGAGAAGCTTTTAAATATGAAACAATTTAAATAGCGCAGGTTCTGAACCCAGAGTTATTCAGTCATTTAAAACTGGATGCAGTACAGAGTTGTGAATTGGATCCGATTTTATTTATTTATTTTTGAAGCCTACGAATCACAGCGTGCGCAGAAGAGCCCCGGTAAGAGCTGCTGTGGTTTTGAACCCGAGCCTTTGCTGAGAAAGCGTTTCGGGTATTGGTTTTCCTGGAAGCTTGCCAGGTATTCTTATGCCTCATTTTTATTTATTTATTTCTTCAGTTCTAGCAAAAATCCATTGAATGTATTCTGGTGGATAGATCCTTGAAACACAGCCTTGAAAACTTCCCCTGTCTTAATGACAGATGGGAATGTTCTAGTACTTCTTGTCTTAAGAAGGTTTAAATACGCTCTGAAGTTTCTGGTCGCGTGTTCCGAAAGAGTTCAGAAATAGGAAAAGCACGAGTTGGTTTCTTGGGCTCAGGTTTGCTTTTGATCCGTAATAATTCACCGTCGTGGATGGATGCTGGGTGGGAGCTGGGGGGAGCGCGAGAGAGCCGTAAGTTGTGTTCTGTATCGGCGGAACAGCTAGTCGTGCGGAGTGGTCCTGCCTGCCCTTTGTGAGGAGTGGGTGGGGGGGAAATAACCCCCTCTGCCTTCGGGATCAGACTGCTACTTTTTGTTACCCGTTTGCTGTCTGTTTTCACGAAGAAATGCTTATTCAAAACACTGAACTTGGGACCAGAAAACAAATATCAGCCTGTTCGCCGTAAGTCACAGCTCGGGCATCGCTCGTAAAATATTGAAAAAATAAGTCAAATGGGAAACCATAAATAAATGAGCCAGAAAAGATTTTTTTGGCAGGATACTTTCTCTTGAAATAATGATTTGTGTGTTTCCCTTTCTAATAAGTTATTTGTCCTGTAGTTTTATTTGTTTCCCGAGTTTCTAGTCTGTTTCTTGCCAGCGTGTGATTACTCCTGGGGACGTTGGTGCTCTGACACCCTGCAGCACCCTGGGCTTTCAGAGGTCACGTGAACTGGCCACGGCTGTAGCACACTGAAAACGTGTCCTTGTGTGCAGGGAGAGCTCGGGCAGAGCAGGGGGTTCTGTAATGCTCAGATGGGTTTTTCTGGGGGAATATTTTAGGAGGTTTTTTTTTTTTGTTTTCTTCTTCCTACCAGACCATGCCGCTGAGCACTCATACTCTCAACACACGTGCATAGTTGGTACGTAACACTTCTGTGCTTCTGGAAATAGCAAAGGGTTACCTACTTAAGATCTTCTGCTAAATGTGTTTGTTTTCCTCTCCCTGCCTGGTGCACAGGTGGGTCGAGCCAACAGTCTCAGCAGGAGCCACGCGCTTCTTGCCGGGCTAAACGCACTCGGTGGGTTTGGGGAAAGGGAAGGAAGGAGAAGATGACACTGAACAGTAATCTCAAAAGGCAGCGCTTTCTAAACGAAGACATTTCCTTATCGGGTGTTGCCTTCTCAAAAGGGATAGAAAGCTTCCAAATGGCACGTTGTGCTAAGTATTAATTGCAACGTCGGAGTAACGTGGTGGTTTCACGGGTGCCACGGTCGATGGTGTACGTGAAAGAGGAGAGCAGGAGGAAAGCCAAGTGCACTTGCTGAGGAAAAACGAGGCACGGAAGCACTGGGTGCCAGACATCTGCTTTACTGGATAGAAAGCCTGTCCCCGAGGCTTTAAGACTAAAGGGAACTGTTTTCCTCCGTTGCCACGTAGGTACAGCAGCCTGCATTGTGTGGAAGCCCGGTAATGGGTGTACTGGTAACTGAAGGTGCACGGAGCTTCCAGGTCACCTCTGATCACTCTTAAAAAATGGCTATTTTTGTAACACACAAATTTTTTACTGGATGAATTGAAAAAAATTTGGAACTATTCTTCCTTTTACTAGTGCTGGGTATGATTTTATTACCTTGAAAATCATGGAATCACAGAATCATTTGGGTTGGCAGAGCCCTTTCAGCTCCTGGAGTCCAACCATCCCCAGCGCTGCCAGGGCACCACTGACCCCTGGCCCTCAGCACCACAGCTCCACGGGGGGCTTGGAAACCCCTCCA
>JAAGNO010012078.1:0-32180 GCA_033439905.1 Ceryle rudis
GTGACGAGTACTCAATTATTTCTGTTTCCAAACTTTTTTTTTTTCCCAATGTAGTCGCCCACCAGAATACTTTCTCTTTCCCTTTTTTTTTTTGCTATTTTCTTTGGAATTTTTTCCACCAGCAAAAGGAGCTTGAATGGTGGTGGTAGGTGTTAGGACAGAAAATGGTTGAGTGCTGTCAACCAGTTTTTTTCTTCGAAGTATACAACTGTACATAGTATAAAACTGATGGATCTGCTAAGCAGATGGCAAGGACAGTGTGTGCCTTCCTATTTTTACCCAAATGAAGAGAGCTTTATGCTGGTGCCTACAGTTTTCTCTGAAATCTTGAAAATAATTGGATGCAGTGTTGAAACTTTGTCCTGCACTGAAACAAGGAAGTGTTATTCTGTTGTGCTGACAGGGGTTATCTTTAGGAAATCTAGAGCTGTGATAGAAAACATAGAGATCTTCACACTGAGTGCTCTAGTCCACAGCCCAGTGCTCCCCAAACCTTCCAGCAGCAATGGTTGAGTCTAGTGCTGCAAGGAATGTCATCCTTTGCTTTTCCTGATAACCTGAAGAAATACTAGGACTGTAAACAGTGTCAAGAGTCCTTCAGAGCCTGGAAGCTGGGAACCATTGGTTTTGGCTCTGATTCAGTTTCATCAAAATATTTGAAAGAAAGATTCGGATGACTTTAAAGGCTACTTTTAGGTGAAAGCAGGCAAGAAAGAGTACCAATAATCCCTTCCATTGAAAGCGTTACGTCAGAGCGTTGGAGAACCCCGTGGGGTTTTCAGGACGGAGAGGAGTGTCAGCACATTTGTGGGTGCCATTACAGAAAAAAGACTGACAACTACAAAGTAATGAACCAAATGTACTTGCCCATTTGAGCCTAGCAGAATGATCTTAGGTATTGTGAACTTTGACACCTGCTTATTACCTGCAAACTCACAGTGCAGTGAGGGATCTCCAGCCATAACTAATCATTTTGTTTCAGTTCTCTGCTGCAACCTTCCTGTTGGTTATTTTGCACTTTCTGCTACAAAGTGGGGTCAAGCATGTTCTCTCTTTGCTCTTCTGTGCAGCCAAAACCACAGGATTAGGGATTGACAGCTAGAGACCTAGTGAAACTAAGGAGGGGGAGCTGCTAGCTGTGTAGGCTGTTTGGGAGAACTGCAGAGCACTGAGTGCTTGCTAAGATCTCCAGAGAGAAGAGTGCAAATACTATGAAGCTGGCTATGAGCTTCCTCTAGTGTATTGCAGGGTGGGTAAAAGAAAGTTCAGGCCACTTGGATTTTTTTCATAAATGCCTGTTACTTGCAGCTGTGTCTCATGGAGATCAGTTACTGCTTCTTTTTCTTTAAACGGTGACTTGCAGTGAAAGAGTCTGGGGTGGAATGAGATAAGGGAGACAAACTTTGCATAGGTATTACAAAAGGGATACTGTGGTAGTGTACTGCAGAGTGCACCTTCTAGTCTTATTTGCAGCTTTTAAGTTTCAAGTATGTGTTGTAGTTTAGAAGTACAACAATTAATGCATGTGATATTCAGAAATCTCTTATCTATAATAGATACAGAGTGGGTTTTAGCATACCTTGCACAGGTGAAGAACACTTTCATTAGACTGCAGTGCATTCCAATAAAATCTCCTAATTTTTTTTTTTTTTTTTTTTTCCCCCAGAAAACCTGTCATCTGATTCAACTCTCTCCAGCCCAAGTGCCCTGAATTCTCCAGGGATGGGGATCGAAGGCTTGAACCGTAGGAGGAAGAAACGCACCAGCATAGAGACCAACATACGTGTGGCCTTAGAGAAGAGTTTCCTGGAGGTCAGTGATTCCATTGCTCTGCTCAGCCTATAAAGAAATGAAGAAACTTTGCTTAACAATCTTTTCTGTTAGAGTGAACACGTTACTGTGCTATTTAGGAAAATGCTTGTACTAAACAAGGTGAATATAAAGGCTGTGCCAAGAAGCACGCATCAAAGTCCGCTTCACTTTAAAAAAAAGCACCAGAACAGAAAGACCCTCAAAAAACCTCATTGATTCTTGCAGTTTGCTTATGCTGTCATTTCACATTCCAAGATACGGAGCCATAGATCTAAGCTTGATATTAGGCACATCAAAAAGAAGAAGAAAAGATGGCCCTTTTTGAGGATGGATAAACTGGGTGACAGTGTAAGCATACATAATGTGAGGTTTTTACCTGGCCTCATGTTACACTTGTTAGGCTGTTTGTGCAGCCAGAGGGGCAGATAGCCTCTGTAAGTAACCTGTTCAATCTATGTGCCTTTCCTCGTGGGTCTAGACAACTTGGGGTTCATTTGGCTATTGCTATAGTTAATCTCTCCTATTTCTTTTCAAGAGATGCTGAAAGGAAGATTTCCTTATCAGGGTCTAGAATTCCTTGAAGGATTAACTCACAAGTCAGATCCCTTCTCTCAAAAAGAAGCATGTGGTCTTAGTCTTCATCACCCGTCTCTGAGGAACACAGCTTACTATTGGTAGCAATGTTCCTGTAATTAGGAAGACGGAGCACAGAAGTGTCTTTTATGGTCTATCTCTAATGTGCCATTGACCAAATTCTGGATATAAATGGCCCATGAAGATTTCTGCCTAGTGAGGAAGCAGCTATAATGTAAAGCTTCAGAAGGTAATTTCACAGCTTTTCAAGTATTGTTTCCTTTTCTCAGAACCAAAAGCCTACCTCGGATGAGATCACCATGATAGCTGATCAGCTAAACATGGAGAAGGAGGTGATCCGCGTTTGGTTCTGTAACCGGCGCCAGAAAGAGAAAAGGATCAACCCACCCAGCAGTGGTGGAACCAGCAGCTCGCCCATCAAAGCAATTTTCCCTTGCCCAACCTCACTGGTAAGAATCAAGAAACGGTGTTGACAGTGATCACTGGAAGAGATAGCTCTACTGTGCTCACCGTGGAAGTTGCACATACTACACCTTCTTTGTACAGCAGACTTGTTCTCACAAATGTGGATTTTACTGGCATTTTAAATATCCTCCTTGTGTGCTGTCTAAGAGAGATAATGCTAGGAAGTCAGGCACTAGCTGGAACTTTGGTTTGGGTATTTATTTTTGTCAGCTTATGAATAAGTATTTTGACTAGCAAATTTGAAGTTGGGGTTACTGCTTTGAACATATTCCAGATAGTAACTCCAGTTTATATCTGGAGTTTCTCGCTTGCCCAAAATTTTTGGTGAAATAATAGTAATAAAAAAATGCTTAATAGCTCTACTTCTCCCCTCTTATTTTGGCTGCTCTGATAAGCAGAGCAGCAGTAAAATGTCTTGTTTGGATACTTAAGTCACACAAATACAGTGATGATACCATTGTTGTCACTTTTAGTCAGGAATGATTTGTAAAAAAGGACGTGGAATAAAGTAACAATATAGCTAATACTCATGTAATTGATTTCCCACACTTGTATTTGCCTCAGGTAAACACAAACTTCATGAAAATAAGAGTAACAAAACATATGCATCAAGGTTCCTTCAGCTCCTTTGCTACCAATGTCCATGGAGGTCTGTTTTCATAAATAGAAACAGTAGCTATTAGATTGCATAGTAGCTATGCTAATAGGAATGTGTTGGAATTTATGTAGCTTGTAGTCCTTTTGTAGTATTTATTCCACCCTCATCACTGTAGTAGCTAATATATTCCAGTACTTCATTAAACCATTAATTTTGGTGGCGTGTCATTCTTTCCCCTCATCCTTGTCTCAGGATGTGTGCATGCAGTCTTTTGTTTCAGGGGAAGGTGTATGTTAAACGCACTTAGTCTTTTTTTATTTTGTCACCCCAAGCGGAAGGCGAGGTTGCATGCCTTGCTACCAAAGCAGAACATGGTGAGATTTATGATACTGTTTTAGTAACCATGCAAGTTTACTCAGACTGCAATTTGAGAAAGCTCTCCTACATAAATTTCCTTCTTATTATAAACTGCCACTGTATGTAAGAAATTCACAAGTTAACCTCAGGCTCCATTTTTTTCAGTGGTGTTTCACTATGCATTTCCACTCATTGTAAGCTTCTCTTAAGACTGTGCTACCACTCAAATGGATGTTCAAGCCTCGCTGCCCCCAGCCTTCACTGGCTATGTGCTTTGTGATCCGTGTGTCAGCTCTGGAGACGATGTGTCCATAGGATGTTTTGGCTTAGTTTACTAGTTTGCAGGTTAACCACATGAAGAACAGTGATGAGTTTTCAGTATGAGTAGGTAACTAATCTGACTTATAGCCTGCCTGCAGAAGTACTAGGGCTCTGAAGCAGGATTGGAGGGGAATGCTCCTTTTGATGGCACCCTGCTTTTGCACTGGCTGAAGTTGGTCATTGTAACCACTGGGTTAGCTGTAGTAATCCTAGGTTATTCACTGCCCTGAAATATGGACTGTGACCTTGGCCTTACCTGTTCGGTAGATAGGTGACAGATACAATGTCTGGGCTGCATTACTGGGAAGTGTACTATGTATCTAGCTCTTCTTTATTTCATACACTATTTGAGATGGGCAGAAAGCTTTTATATCTGTCCCAGTTGCCCCAGTCTTGTTTAAAATGCATGAAGCATTTGACTTCCTAAAAGAGGATATGCAGCATGAGAGAGGTTTCTCTGATAACAGACTTAAGGTAAGCGAGAGAAAAGAAAGGTTTTAGCCTATATCCCTGGCTATGTTCTCTTGGGCAATTCTGAAGGATTCATTTTTCTTATTGATGTATAACAGCCTTCAAATATTACTGTTGGACACCATTTCTTGTCCATAAAAAGTCCTTCCTTTCCTTGTATTTCATTTTTTCTCATAAGCTAGTTCCTCCAACCTTTTATCTTTGGAGTTTTTTATCTGTAATGTCTTCAGTTTATTGTGGCTTTCTTGTAATAAGCTGTCCACAAGTAAAATTAGCTAATGTCATTTGAATGTTTTAAAATTCAGAGATCCTTCCTCTGTCATGAGGAACCTTATCAAAGGAGAGTGTGTAGTTTGAGTGAAAATGAAATGTTACTCTGTTTATCTGTGTAAACACATTACCTAAATACCTTTGGTATTGCTGTGGTATTAAAATAATTTCATTAGAGGAGATTTGGAGCTGAGAAGATGTTTAAACAACAAAAACCAACAGAGAAATAATATATTTTGTAACTCTTTTTCTGTGTCTTTATAAAACAAGGTGCTGTCTTTTGGGGGTTGGAGGTGGGGAGGAAGGGTTAACTTGCAGTCCTGAGACGCTGTGAATGTATTGAATATATCTCCTCTCAAATGCTAAATGATTAAAAGTAAAGATATTGCTGGTAATAGAGAAGGTACTACAGTTGGTCCACTGAATGATAAAGTAATGGAATTACAAAAAATTTAGTTTGTGTACAGTGTTTTCCCTGATAACCTTGTCATCTGAGGATGGGATGAAAGAAGTCCAAGTCTAGTAGCTAGCTCTTTTTGTCTTTTAACAGTTGAGCAGTCGTGTTCTTTTTTGACCTCCAGGTGGCAACCACGCCAAGCCTTGTGACTAGCAGTGCAGCTACAACCCTGACTGTCAATCCTGTGCTCCCTCTGACCAGTCCTGCTGTAACTAGTCTGTCAGTCACAGGTAAGGGCTGATTTCTCTTGCCCCCACATTAATCTCTACCGTTTTCACCTTTTAAACTCTTCAAAAGGTCATTCAGTATTGGTCACTGGTATCCTAGGACATTCGTGTCATTGTTGCTTGTTACTCCACTCCAATTTCAGTCTTTGTGTCCATTCAGTGGACTTTTCTGGGGATAAAACCACAGGTGGTGCTGAAGTGAAATACGCTATATTCCATTGCTAGCTTCTAGAGCTCCTCAGCCTCCTGTTGGGAAGTGTTACATAATTGTAGTCTGGGCTTCTCATTTGGAGTCTTGATGCTTCTCGGTCCTACAGAAATGTGTGTTTGTCTTCCTTTCACTTGGGTGTGCAGTTCAGTTCAGGTGGGTAGTGGTTTCTGTTCAGTCAGATGTGTTTTGTACTGATCTAACTGGAATCTTCTAGGCACAACAGAAACCACCTCCAACAACACGGCAACAGTGATTTCAACAGCACCTCCAGCTTCTTCAGCAGTGACATCACCCTCTATGAGTCCTTCCCCTTCTGCCTCAGCCTCCACTTCAGAGGCATCCAGTGCCAGTGAGACCAGCACAACACAGACAACCTCCACTCCTTTGTCCTCTCCTCTTGGGACTAGCCAGGTGATGGTAACGGCATCAGGGTTGCAAACAGCGGCAGCAGCCGCATTACAAGGAGCTGCACAGTTACCTGCAAATGCAAGTCTTGCTGCCATGGCTGCTGCAGCAGGACTAAACCCAGGCTTGATGGCATCCTCACAGTTTGCAGCTGGGTAAGGATGATTTTTTCACACCTTTTTAGGTGAGCTGACAGAATAGGGAAGGAGAATTCTTGGGATAAATTGCTTTTATGTATCACTATTTTCTGGTAGCTCACTTGGTGTTTAAGTATCTCAAATTCTGATTCTTCCTTATAGACGGTAACTGGCCATTCCCATCAATGTACACAAATATTCTTTTCATTTTACAGATGAAAAAGCTGTGTTGCACTAATGTCATCCATCCCACTGCAGAGCTTCAGAGCTGCACCTTACCAGTGAATGATAGAATCTGTTCTCCTAACTGTAAAATGGAGAGCTAGCCTAGACCCGCTTCACACTTCTGTGTTCATTTCTCCATCATGAGCAAGAAGCTGTAAAAGATACATGATGATGTATTGTTGTAGTTTTAGTTTTAAAAGCGTTGCTCTGAGAGATGACTCTTTGTTTCTTAAATTCCTCTTGATTTACATCTTTCTTACCTGAATTTGGGAGATGAAGATAGCTTTCTATGGAGTGGCAGTTTCTGCAAAGTACGTTACAAGAATATTTTACAGCAACAGTCAATACCAGTCGTGTATTTACAGTGCCTGTTCTTTAGTCTTGTTGCTAACCACACAGCTGAAAGGCCATGTGTACTCAAGGAAGCATGAGGAAAAAATTAAAATAAATTAAAATTAGCCCTTAATCTCTGGTCTTTCCTCCCTCCTCTCTTTTTTTTTTTTTCTTCCCTGCTGCCCCTCCTTTTTTTTTTTTTTTTTTAATAAATATGATGGTGTACTTCTGAACAGTGACAACCCTTTCTTAGAAGTAACACTCCTCCTCCCCTTTGTCTTTGTTTCTTCTTCCATGATCTTGCTTCCTGCAGAGGTGCCTTACTCAGTCTCAATCCAGGGACATTAGGTGGTGCTCTCAGCCCAGCCCTGATGAGCAACAGTACACTGGCAACTATTCAAGGTCAGTAGTGTTCTTTGTGATGCATCTCTGTCGTACAGCTTCAGTTTATGTGTTTCATTTTTTCTCTACCAAAAAAAAAGAATGTTGGCTCCTCAGCACTGGACATAACCTTTATAGGAATAAAAGTTTTACAAACTTTAAATGCGCAAATACATTTTATGTATCTCAGAGATTAGAGCAGATGCAACTTCAGAAAGAAGATTTAGAACTGTGTGTGATCTTGTAGTGATTTACAGGAGCCATTTAAGGTATTGAATGTGACCTGAAATTTATTTTGTTATCCTTCCCCCCCTGGCATGTATCTCCAGCAAGTTAAGAGATTTACTTTTTATATCTCTTCTAGGCTCTTCTAGCATCAGCTTGAACAGTTGCACTGTTTTGCGGTCTGTTAGGAGGGCAGTTACAAGCAAGACTTGATCCTGAATTCCTGTCCTCATATGTATTTAAATGAACCCACAAGAAACAACATACCTCTTGTAGAACTTTAAATCCATAAATCCTTATTCAGAGGAGTAAAGACTTATCTTGCAAGTGCCACACAGCCCGAAGTTTCCATTGACTTTAGCAAGACCTGTTCTGAGTTCACACTTTGTGATCTGTAAACACTAGCTAGTGCAAGTGGCCAAAGAGCTGGCTAACCCATGTATTCAAGTATCCTCTAAATGAGCTTAACAAATCTTGTTTCCTGGATGCAAGAGAGAACCATTTTGTAAAATGTTACAGATAAATTTAGGAGATCATAATCTAAGGCAGACTGAACCCTGTAGACCAGTGAGAGTAAGTTGTAACAGTGCTTTTATGTTAGCATTTAAAATGTTACACTCAAGGTTACATGACCTTCTTCATCTTGCGATAACTGTCATTTCGTGTGAACACTCATCTCAACCCTTTCCACTACAGGTTGCCCGAATGTACAGGCTTTCTGTGGCAGGAAACATAGACCAGTATTTCACTTAAAAGAGCTGAAGGAAGGCATGGTGGAATTAGTTTAGGAGTAGATGGGAGACATTTAAGTATCTGCAAGGTATTGTCCACTGCATAAAGGGTTGTCTTTTTAAAAAACAGCCTGTGATGAGCTGACTGTCATTACTGGTGTAGAGAGCAGGCATAACAGAGAAAGGAAAATGCAAAGACCAGTTGCTTTTAGGCACATTTTGCATTATTGCTTACTGCTAATGTTATCTCCTCCCTGCTCAATTTCCCCTTTTTTAGCTCTTGCATCTGGTGGCTCTCTTCCAATAACGTCACTGGATGCAACTGGAAACTTGGTGTTTGCCAATGCTGGAGGTACTCCTAACATCGTAACTGCCCCTCTGTTCCTGAACCCTCAGAACCTTTCTCTGCTCACCAGCAACCCGGTTAGCTTGGTCTCTGCAGCTGCAGCCTCCGCAGGGGCCTCTGGACCAGTCGCCAGCCTTCATGCCACCTCCACCTCAGCCGAGTCCATCCAGAACTCTCTCCTCACAGTGGCCTCTGCGAGCGGGGCCACATCCACCACCACTACTGCCTCCAAGGCACAGTGAGCCGGGCTGAGCTGTGCTGCCAGCAGCCTGTTTCACTGTGCAGTGGGATTGGCTGCCAGCGGGGTTTATAAACTGAAAATGTGATGGGCATCCTCTCACCGTGTTGCTGGGGACAAGGGAGAGAAGGAAAAACATAAAAAAACCAAAAGCAAAACAGGAAGGATTTAAAGCTGGGACAGACATTTGCCTAATTTTATAATAAACACTGTCTTTTCAGGATCGCTTCATGGATCAGAGAACTTTCTAACCAAAAATGTAAAAAAAAAAAAAAAAAAAAACCAAACAAACAGAAAAAAAAAACAAACAAAAAAACAACAAAACAAAAAAAACCACAACAAAACCACACACACACACAAAAAACACCACAAAAAAAAAAGTGAAAGGACTACTTATCATTTCCAGCAGTCACAATGACAAGTTAAGGTGGGTTATCAACGCAAACATAGGAAGGGGATTTCTTGTTTCTTTTTGGTCTGAATATCTTTCTTTTTTAATTATCATTTTATAGGTCTGTTGTACAGGCCATTATGTCATACAAGGTGTTTATAATCGTATCAATTGTGTTGGGGGTTCCTTTCTTAACTGGTACAATTTAGGCAGGCCTGTATTACTGGTGTATCTCTATTATTATTATTATGATTATTATTATTATTTTTTTTATATATATATAGTTTGGACACGTTTGTCTTTTGCTCCTGGATTATTTTCAGTGAGCTCCCACACCATGGGGGGAGGGCGGGAGGGTGGAAAGGAAGAATGGAGCACAAATAGACTTTCTGTCCTGATCTTCTGGGAATGTTCTGAACAGTTTCCTCATCCTTGAATTTGTGTAATAGTTACTTGTAGGGGTCAGAGGAATTTATGTTCATCATTTGTGCAGGAAGCTCAGTGTAGCAGTAGAGATCATTGTGTGCAAACTTGCAGGCTGGTCTATGCTTTTTGAGCAGAAGTAGAAATTAGTTCCAAACCGCAGTTCTCCTTCTCTCAATTATTTAGACAAAATGGCCAAATTCTGCTCTTAGCTTTGTGCGCATAGTTCCTTTTCACTTCAGAGAATGGGTCTGACCTCCCAAGTCTAGATTGTGTGACATACCGATGGCTCTTCTGTTCTATTGATTGAATTTTACTGTTAAGAGCATACACAAATAATTAAAAACCATCAGGTTACCCAAGCTAATTGGCAGTATATAAAGCAGCTTTTACAGTCCTAGATTCCCTTCAGGTGAATTGGTATGGGATTTCAAAAGGTTGCATTCTCCCTATTCATAGCAATATTCCTTTTCTGTTAATTCTGATGCTTCCAACATTGTATTTAGAAAAAACTGTTAGCAAAAAAGTGCTTCTGGCTGCCAACAATATGAGAACAGAAGTTACCATCATTTATGCTAACACAATAGGGCTGACTCTGGGGCTTTGCACATACTTGGGTGATCTCTCGTAGTATCTGAGCTGTAAGGCTGCTAGCTATGTAAAAATGGCCATAAGCATCTCTGACCAGAGTGTGAGGGCTTGCCTGCTACTGTAACGATCTTTTCAAGGATGATTCTGCTGCATGTAGCAAAGAATAATTACATGGATGAGGAAGAGTAATGAACTGTACAGAAGTTAGATCTGTATATTCTTAAATATACAATCTAGTATCTGAACCAAAAAAAAGATTTTTAAAAAGAGAAGACTGGATCACTGCAATGCAGTTCACTTTGATCTTTCTATTCCTGATGGATTTAAAGGTTTCTGCCATGTGTATAAAACTAAATTACGTTTAGCTAGTGAGGGTAATAGAGGAATCCCTTTCCCCCTACCCCCTTTTCTTTTGTCACCAGAGTGTCCTAAAATAATGAGCTGATGCAGCTACGTTCATTATGTTGATGATTCAGGGGGATCCTGGAGCTTCTCATCCAAGATCCAGAAGGCAGCAACTTTAAACTCTACATATGCTTTGGTTTGTGACCTGAGCGTATGGGATTTGCGTTTGCACTCAAGTGGCAGAACCCCTTATCTCTCCCCCCACCGCCGTGTTTTTATTCTGTTCATCTCTTAACTCTCCACCTTCCTATTTTACTGAATATTTAAACCAGTTATCCCTAAAACTTCAAAACTAGTGAACTGCAAGCAGGGAAACTAACAAATGTCCGTCCACAGTTTCTAATGTGTTTTTGATTTTTTTATGTTTTATTTTTTTAAAACTAAGCTTGAACCAAAGTCAATTTCTAGCAAGCTGCTGTACTAATGGACTAGTTTGTATAAGTGCAGTTCAGATGCAGAGAGGCGATAGATGCTACTGACAATTTCTTTTTCATTTGTCTTTTGTTTTTATTAATTTTATATAAAAGTTGCTGCTTGTTTTTAATCTTTTTTTTTTTTTTTTTTTTTGGTTGGTTGGTAATTTGTTTTAACCTTGGGGCAGACTCTTAACTTGATTTTAATTTGTTTTCTTTTATTTGATGTATAAATAGAATGGCAATGTCAGGGGAGTGTTAAACCAACAGGTCCCACCCTCATCCCACCAGTATGGATAAATCTAAGTATTTTTGATGTGTCTCTTATGACTTCAGGCTGTGCAGGAGACTTTTAGGGCTATTAATAGTACTACAGAAATGGAAATGGCCCACAGTAATAGCTTCAGAGCAGTAAAATATATAGCTGGGTGAGCTTCAGGGAGCCTGGGAAGAAGTGGAATAGCAGATGCTGGCACCTACTATGTTGGTCTGGAGGCTATAGCATGAGCTACAGTTTCTACCAAAGTCCCTGAGACTTGTGTTCAGTGAAGTAAGAGGATGAGGAAAACTCAAGCTGTAACGTTTATTCCTGACTCTGAAAGTTCCCGCTTACTTTCACGCCTGTGCAAAAATACGATTATCAGGAAGAATTTTTTTTTTAAAGGGGGGGATACAACAGGTCTTTTTTCCAATGTATCCTCTACTCCCTAAGGGTTTTGTGGTGGGGTGGGAGGGTATGGTCCTTGTGTATATCTAGGAAACACAAAGAAAGGTGGGCCTTAAATCATCAGAAAATCCTCTCTCCATAGTTCAAAGAGACTGTGCCATTAGCTGTCTGAATGAGTTTTCCTGTCCCATTCTTGCTGGTTTGTGGTTGGGAGAGGGTCTTGTTGAGTACATATCTGGAACACTAATGCAGCTTGGATGGTTTATTTATTATAAAAATCTGCTTTTTTTCCTGACTACCTTTGCATTGGTCACATGGCTTTGGTGTGAGCACCTTATACCCCCTTACCCTCCTCCCCTCTACCCCATCACCCTTTCTGGGGCCCAGATTCCAGGGAAATTCTTAGCAAGTCTTTTTCTGAGAGAAACTGGAAACCTCAAGTGTAGCCACATATCCAGAAAGGGCTTGGTTTTGCTTGCAGAAGTGGACATAATAGCGAAACAGCACATATCCCATGGTGTCCATCACCAGTGTGCTCTGATTCGTTGTCCTAAAACATCTCAATGACCATTGCTGCTGGAGCCTGCCTTTCATCCCTAGCAGTGTTTTGTCTCATGGATGCTGGCTGCCTCCAGTGTTTAGGTGAAAGACAGAAATCAGATTGGCAGTGGGTGTATATTTGCCTAGTTAAGAGCACATACACTCCTTCGGAGCATGGAAGGAATATGAGGTCGTGTACTAGAATTTAGCAGGAGTTTCTTTTTTAAATCATAATCATGCTGACAGCAGAAATTGATGCATCTGAAAAGAGACAATAACAATTGTATACAGACCTAGTAAATACGATCAGAAGGAATTTCATAGCATGTTAGAAAAGGATAATAGCATCTCTTTTTCATAGCTCCACGTCTCCATATTTCAAGATGTGTGGGTTGCTTTTCATAGTTGCAAGTAT
This sequence comes from Ceryle rudis, assembly GCA_033439905.1. Classification (NCBI taxonomy): domain Eukaryota; kingdom Metazoa; phylum Chordata; class Aves; order Coraciiformes; family Cerylidae; genus Ceryle; species Ceryle rudis. The sequence goes on from JAAGNO010012078.1 coordinate 12,650, forward strand.
GCTAAAGTACATGTGCAGGAAAAGAGAAGGGGAGAAGCTCTCTCATTATTGCCAAGGACAGTTGGCTCTCAAAAAGTGAGAGATTTACAGAGACATAAATACAGCTATGCCCTGGAGGTCAAGAACAATTTAGGAAATGGCTTCTGGATGAGGTGTTGTAGGCTGGTGATGAATTTTTTTTCTGATGTTAAGAAAAGGTATTCCAGTTTGGCTTTAGCACACTTGTTCTCCTCAAAACATACTCTCCATAGTCACTGCAGCATGATTCATGAACAGCACATAGTACACACAGATATGGCTGCTTACAAGAGTCACATATGTCTATTTAAATCTCCTTAAGAGGATTTATTCAATTTCAGAGTTACAGTACAATATGTGTAAGGTTAGTCTTAAGTACATTTTTATCTTGTTCTCTGAGATTGTGTGTATGTGCGCGCACACTCAAAAAATTGTTGGGGAGACACTATGTTTCTTACCTGCAAAAGTATATGATTTTTAACATGATTTTTTTCCAGCCTATAGGCTAGTGTCACTTCAGTTCACTTATTTTGTTTGTCTTTGGGTAACTTGCGATGACACATCATTGCTCCACTACTTCTGAAGATCCTCTGTTTCAATAAATAGTTGTTGAAACACAAGTTAAATTGGATTGAAAAAGTAACTTTACCACGAATGGGAAATTTGTGCTCAGCCGAAGCAGCAAGGAGAACGTGCTTTAAAGTTAGTTGGATCTTCATGTAGGAATGTGCTGCTGCTGTTGCTCAGTAATTTTGTTCTGAGTGCTAGTGAAGATCTCTTTTAAGAGAAAACTAAAATGCCAGAACATTAAGAGGAAGATGTATATTCTGATGGCTCAAATTGTAGACCTTTTAGGACATCAGAAGCTTCAAGTTCAAATTTTATCTTTAAATAAACAGGCTGACAAAGAGATTTTCAGTGGGAATCATATAGGTCCTCATGTATTTGGAGTTACAGCTCCTGATTCTTGCACCTTTTAGGTTAATCAGGGGAATGCCAACACTAAGCAAAAAAACTATCTGATCTCAACACACGAGAACAAGCTTTCTCTCTTAATACATTAGCTTTTCATTTGAGCAGGAGCAATCCACTGCCTCTGCTTTTACCCCTTTTCTTAGTTTAATTTTACATTCTTTCTTGTGAGCATTAAATGACCATTCAAATCTTGCCACAAAAAAAAAAAAGAAAATAAGGGAGAGGAATAACCAGTTTTGCTCAGGAAAAAGTCTTTTACCAAAACATGTTAGAGAAAACTCTCCATGTGCATCCATGCAACCATTGTGTAATAGATTTTTTTTTTATTATTATTTCTCTTGGAACTATAACCTACTGTTATGGTTTGTTCTAATGTTTAAATGTTGCCTCTATAAGCCTTGTGCTGTGCTTTGGCTCAGCACACACCCCTGGCAGCTGTTACTGAAGGAGACAGCAGTGTTAATTCCTTAACTTTGTGCACATTCTTGCAGAGCAGCATTCTTTGAAACAGAAATTCCCTCTTTGTTACAAATGGAGCAGAATATATCTGGAATATATCTATCTATTCCATTATATCTGGAAAACAAAACAACATCTGATTTACCTTAAGTATCAATTGATATTTTCTTGGATAAAAATCTACTTTACAAAATCATCTTTGATGGACAAGTAGCTTCTCATAGCCATTAGGGTGTTTTGGGATAGACAGAATAGTGCATCTGGTCCAAACTTGCAATGATACTTGGTTTTAAACCAGAAGTTTTAAAATGTACATCTGTTTATTCCCATGTTAACTTTATTAATAGAGTCACTATTCCCTGTTCTGCCTGAAATGGTTAAATGATGTTATCCACAGTGCCTGGGTATATGTGTTGGATGTACATCTGGTTGTTGCCTAGAGTGGAGTGTTACCAAAGGAGTAAGCTAGCCTGCTGCTCTCCACTGGTTTTATGGCTGTCGGTCCTCACGTAGCCAGCTCAAATTCCTGCGTCTTTTCACAAGCAATACCTCTTACTTCTCCAGCTCCCTTTCCAAAATGCTGTAGCAATGCAGAATTCAAGATGCACACCTTGCAGAGGTTCTAGCTTTTCCAGTCATTACATCTCACTCCTGTTGCTGCTCATGAGTCTTTCTGTACTTTTCAGTAGGGACACCCCTTAAAAGACCTTTGGCAGAAGAGGCTTTGTTATAAAGCTATTGACTCACGGTTTGCAGTTTCTTAAAATGTTCATATCTTTGGGTCTGTGATCTGAACATTACCCAGTTCCCTGTATGTCTCTGCTTTTCAGTGCTTTTGGAATGATGCAAAGAAGCGATTCCTGTACTTGCATATCTTCACAGACAAACACACAAGAGTAAGGCGTGAAAAAGACACTGATATTTTTTTGGCTTATTTATCTTCACTGGATCAGTCTGCCACTTCTCCCAGGACACTCTTAGTTGGTACATGCTCTAGCTTTTACCCCTGTCGGGTGCTGTTAGAAGGGTGTTAGGAAGATTGCACTGGAATTACGAATAGTTTAACTGTTGGAGAAAAGACGCCTTTCATTTGAGTAGACAAATACGATCGGCAAGTAGAATGTATCGGGTACTTCTTTTCTGACCAAATTCCTAAAACCAAAGGAACTACTGGGCTTTGTCTTGGAGCTGCTTTTAGCTCTGTCTGCAATACCCTGCTAAGAACTGTCTGTAACTGGAATAATCTGGGCCCCCTCCCGCCTTCCCTTCCTCCCTCCTCCCCTATCCCTCCTTGTTACTTCCCCCATCTTCCCTCAGCGAAAGGTAGCACCATACAGCTCTGAGAACAATACTTGTGGGTAGCAGCTGGCTTCTGGCACCTTCATAAAATACCTCAGCATAGCTTAGCATTGTCGCAGAACTGGTTTTAAACTGAAAAAATCAGAAGAGAAAAGCAAACTTTATAAATAGTGGAGATAATTCTAGCTGTAGAGTTTAGTTGAACTGATGTTTATTATGATTGATAAACATGATTATGCTGTATGTATTTGAGATCCTGTTTATAGGTTACAACTTTATAGGGTCGGGTGGGGGTGGGTGGATGTTGGGGGCAGAGAAGGGGGTTGACTGTGTTAGAAGGAAAATGTTTGCTCATGAATTTTTTTCCTTGTATCTGTCTTGCCAAAGGAAACATTTTGTCGCTCCTGGGTTTGGGATTGTTGGTTGGTTGGTTTATCTGTGGTCTAATCTGCAGCACAGCACGTGGTGGCATGCAGGTTACTGATTGGTTTGCTGTTCAGGGTCCTTTCGAGTGTGCGCACACTTCCCTCCCTCTTGGCCTTTCCTTGCCTTTGCTGGGATCTAAAGATGAGACAACGCGTATCTGGGAGGCTCAGGGGAAAGAAGATGGCTGTACTGGGTTAGAATCAACCTAGCTGGTGTAAATCCATTTCAGTTAGTTGCGTTGCTCCAGAGCTAAACTGGGTCCGTTGTGTTTTGACTTCAGGGAGGGAGAAGAATGGTTGTCGCATCTTAATCTATCTGGGAGAGCAAAAGTGAAACAGGTTCCTTTTATCCCCCTTGTCTTGTTACTGAATGTAGGGCTTGTAGCGCTTGATAATAGGTGGAAAACTTTTTAAACACTTCCTTTTCTAATAGCAATGCTAATCCTGTCTAGACCAAAAACTATGAAAGAAAAAACCAAACTGAGAAGTGAAAGCTAACCTACTCCTAACACCTGGCTGGTATGCCTGAAAGGGTTGAAATACTGTGAGACGGTCGTGGGAGAGGAGCTTTGAGGGGTTGTTGGCGAAGGAGTGGGTCGTTCTCCTGGCATATGTCTTGGTGTTGCAGTGGGAGTAGCAGAAGAGCGAGTGGTTTTTGCCTTGGGAGGATGTTGCAGCCCCTTCTGTCTGAACCCCAAGGCTCCCTTCTCATTTCCCTTCAGTGGAGTGGGGGAGAGGAGGGGTGTGCGTGGGTGTGTGTGCAAAGTGCATGTGTGCGCAAGCGTGTGCGCCTGGCTGTGTGTGGTGATCGAGAGAGGTGGGTTTCTAAAGGAGCTCGACTCCACTGGGGTGGGAGAAAACCCAGTGGCCTCGTAGGGAACCAAAGGCACTGATAACGTTGTCAGCTCTGCTGTTCTCGGAGCGGGTAAGAGGAGAAGCTGGGTGGGGTTTTGCTGAGCTTTGGGTCAGTGTCCCTTTCTGTAAGGACCTCATCTCTTGTGGGTACTCCCACCTTTTCTGTGTAGAGTTGCTTTGGCTCTGTGAAGACAGATGGTGTGGGGGGCTTGCCCAGTGCTGCAGGACTTAGGCTGATGTTGGGATACAGTCAGGGAAAACTGTTTCTTTCCTTCGAATGTGGAAGCAGTGTAGTCCAAGGTCAGAGTCTGTTCAACAGCTTTTGTGTATGGTCTTTCTCTTAAGGGAGGGACCTTGAAGAGTCCTTTCTTTACTCCCCAAAGTAGCCTTGTACATGTTCATGTATCGTGCTATTGGGCTGAGTTGTTTTATCAGTGAACTTGGTGAGCTCTTGTGAAGAAAGGGAGGGAGGAAGGGGGAGAGGTGGGTTGTCCAGCTACTCTTCCTCCGGACACCAATCGGGTTACAGAACTTCACTGAAAGCTTTACTAATAGAATTGTTGTTCTGACATTATGTAAAAGTGGTATTAATATTGTGTGACTTTTCAAAGAGCTAGTTAGATTTATAGATAGGTAATAGGGATATTGAAGAAATGACTTCTCAAAGAAAAGAGCACTTGGAACAAAAGAAGTGGAAAACAAGGTGTGCTTTAAGGAAAACAAATCTGAGGAAGGAAATGAAACAGCTTGTGGGAGGCGAGGGAAGATGATACCCTTTGGCATTCCTTAGTGCTGCTGAGGCTTGGCCCCAGAACTGGAACAAACCCCCTCTGCCTTATTTCATCTCTCTACCAAACAGGACATTGTCAAGTAGCTCAGACCAAAATACTGACCTGTCTTAAAATATGTCGGTCTGCTGGTGAATGTTCTTCGGCAGAGCTTTACATAAAACTGTAGGAAACTTAATCTATCATGTTAACCTCCCCTTTCCTCCCCAAATTCTCTTGTGTCTTGTAGGCCCCATTTCAGGATTCATACTGCCTTTGCTCAGTATTGTAGCAGCAGCTACTTAAGCCCTATTCCATGAATACGATAACATCTTGTGCAGACTAGCTGGCATGTTGCGGTGCTATAGAAACCTGAAACTCTTAAGTGAAGGAATCCTAAGACATAGGAAAGAGCATGCCAAGGGGCAAATCACGGAGATTGCACAAATCCCTTGAGAAACAATTTAGGAACAAGAGCACCCATGACAGTGTCCTGAAAGCAAGGCAGTTGAGACAAAACCTGTAGTTCGTTCCCCATTCACTCTCCATGTGTTGGCCTCCTTGACCTTGGTGCTCCCTGCACCCGAGCGAGTCCGAGGAGAAACGCAATGCGAAAAACCTGGAGATCAGCGCCGCTCCCCGTGAGTTCCCAGGGAGCTGGACTGGGCCTCCCTGCAGAACAGGGAAGGGAAGGGATCAATGCAGCGCCACCCGTGCGTGGTCTGAAGAGATATGGAGCAGTGCTGGTCCCCATGGGGTGCCTCGCGTGCCAATGGTTTGTGGGAAGGACCCGGGCAGCAGCTTCTTCGTCCCCGCCAGTGTCGTTGTTCCATTTCCTTCCTCTGTGGTAGTGTCTAAGGCTAGGTGTGAGTAGGTGTGGGGTGTTTATCCGCCACAGGTACAGGAGCTGTCGTATACCTCATTTCTAACTCGTAACTGAGTAACTTGCTTTAACTTTCTCCAAACCCTACAGAGTTGCCAAGTCTGCCCTCCCTCCTTTGATTAACACTGAACTCTGGCCTATAGCACCCCGTGACCTGCAACCTGGGGAGTGACCCCCTAACGCCTCTGAATGTCGCTGCTTAAAAGCTACTGCAAAGTGAGGGCAAATTGCAATCTTATCTTATTTCCTTTGGTTACAAGGGGTCTTCTTGATTAGTCTGTGAATATCTACCCCCTCCCCTCCACTATCCACAGAAAAGGGCCACCCAGGCTGCCTTTCCCCACCCCAGGGCAGCTGCCCCAGGTCTGCGCTGAACTCCAGGGCCCAGAGGCGCTCCCAGCCCAGTGCTGGACTTACGCTACTCACTTTTTAACATGACCAAATAAAAAAAAAAAGGCAACATAAAAAAGAAATCTCCAAATATTTAATTTTCTTCTTTATTATTTGACAATCCTGTATCCCTTCCCCGCTCCCCAACTTGGCCAGAAGCTGCATCCTTACCCCGGTCCATCTTTATTTGAATGTAGTTCCCCTTACCCCCATGGGAAAGAGAAGCTTTGTCAGGTCACGGTGGCTGCTATAAGTCGGGAGGGGGCGGTTTCTTTGTTTTGTTTTGTTCTTTTAAAATTTCCAGCCAAAACCAAAGATTTCCTAATGATTGTATAAACTCAAAACAAACAAACAAACCAAAGACAAAGAGTGTCTTCAGCACCAAGCCCATCTGTGAGGCCGGCCTGGCCGGGGTGAGGGTCTCCACCAGCTGCCAGCCCTCTGGGCGCCAGCCCGGGGCCCCAGCCCCAGGGGCTGCCCCAGGTGAGGGGGCACTGGCCTGGGCCCGGCCTTCAAAATGCCCTGGGAAGGAACTCAACTCGCTGCCCCAGGATGAAATCTGGGGTGAAGGCGCTGGGAGGGTGCAGCCGGGGGCTTCGCAGGTGGGTTGAGGAGCTGAAGACTTGGGTGCAGGATTGGCTGCTCTGCTGGGTGCTTTAACCCTCTGGGGGCTGGGTGATGTTGATTAATACACGCTGAGGTGCACTTCTGAGCTTCCCCTCCCCCCGTCACTGCTTGGAAGAGGCTGTCCTGTTGTGAGAAATCCCTGAAAGAAGAAGAAGCAGCTTTTCATTTCTCCTCTAGTTCCTTTTTTCTAGATTTCTTTTAGTTTTGCAGCACCACTGTGCAACTATGCATTGTATTTCTCAACCTTTTATGCTAGGTAGATGCCTGTGACTTTTTAACTTTTGGGGGGGGGATTGCAAATGGAGGAACTTTTTACATGGATCTTTTTAATCTCAGTTGATTGGGGGGTGTTTGGTTCTAGGGTCATACAAGCTCTATCCCAAAGCAAAATCCAAATGTTAATATTATTAGCCTGATGCAGATACCAAAGATAATTTCTTTCCTGCAGAACCTTAGACTTGTGTATTAAGTACGATTACCCAGCACTTGCATTAGTCTAACCTCAGTAATTCCAAAGCTTAGATGTATATTTTGGTATATTTCTGGGATATAAAAAAATTGTCGTTTAAATTCTTGTTTGTTTCAGTGTAATGCTCTTAAAGTCATAGCATGGAGATAACTGAACTTGTCCTATTCTTAGTAGTTTGAAATAATAGTATTTTTGTATGTTTTGGGTGTGTCTATGTATGTATTAACATAACAGTTTTCACTGCCTAGGTGTTCATAAATAAAAGAAAAAAAAAGCGACTAAGGGTTTTTAAACTGTACATAATATTCCATGAGGAATTTCCACCAGACCGCCAATTTGGATCACGTTTTCACTGACAGCCGCTCCCAACTGGGATTCTTTCTTTGTTTTTAAAGAGACAGCATGTTCTTTTTTATTTCCCCATTGACCTGAGGTTCTTTCTCAGCGTAAAGGGGTTTTCACTGTTTTTAAGGGATGGGCCAAAGAGGAAGTAGCTTTGTTTTAAAAATATTTAACGCGTTAATTTGAAAACTATCCCTTTGTAGGAAGAATCGGGACTTAGAAAACAAGCCCTTTCTTCTAAATCTGGCAGTAGTTTTCAAAGAGACGAGGATTTGTGAATGTCTGTAGCATCTGGGCAGTCCCTTTTTGCTTTGTTTCTAAATAAGACGCGTTTTCGGTCTTAATGTTTCACTGCTCTGTGCAGCTGCCTGCTTACACTGGCTGGGAAGTTTTTTTTTCTCTTGCCCTTCCTCATACGCTGCATTTATACACTTCAGGTCAGCAGAACACTTGAAATCGAGGGCCACGTGGGAGAACCCACACCCAAACACAACCCGAGCTTTTCTTGAGACTGAAATGTGAGAGTCCCACACATTTCAAAACCTTGCTGATCATACTAAGGGTGAGGAGGAAGGCAAAATGCTGTCTCTTTAAAGATGTCCTTTATAATTATTATTATTATTATTATAATTATTATTATTATTATTTTCCCAGTGGTTGCCTACAGGTAGCTGTAGGCGTTGAGAGATTGTGTAGATTACAGTAAATCAGAATGAAAAGGTAGATTTTGTGTAGATGCATTTGTCTGCTGTAATTTTTTATATATATTAAACTTACTGTAATTGTACAGTTCATTTCTGTTGTAAACATCATTAAACCATTTTCCAAGTGTTTTAACATGTATGCACTTGTTTGTAGTTTTTTAAATGTGTCAGGGGAAGGCTAATTCTCCTTTCTTCTGGTGAATCAAACTGGGCCAATCTTCCGATCGTTCTTTCAAGCTCTTAGTTTTGTCAAAATGGAGGAGAGACCGGGTTTTTTTGCACTCTGCTTGAAGCTTTTGTTCTACTTCTGTGTTATCGGCTCCTCTCCTAAAATAAAAACCAGCTTCAGTTGCTTCCTGAAGGCAAGGAGAAGATTCATCTTCCACCTACGGTGAGTGTCCCTGAAACAAGTGTTGGATGCTTTTTGAAATCAAGATCCATTTATGTAGAAAGTGCATGAAGGTAATGGTTTTTTCCCCTAGGAATTTCTTCCCCCTTGCTTCGTGACTGGTATTTTATGCTGAAACCTTTGACTTCTACATCTTGCCAATATGGTTGTCATGATTTAAAAAAAAAAAAAAAAGCTGTTTTCAGTGCTCTTTGTTCTTGTGTCAAGAACAAGAGTGCTTTGCAGTAGCCACTTTAGTTGTCAGCTCAGCTGTTTGAGGTATTGCCCAATTCCCTCAGACTTTTCTGGTCATTGCAGAAGAACAGTAAAGGATCTAGGAAATTCTTTGCAAGAAACATCCATTGCTACACATGGGCTGTCTCCGTTTACATTTTTGATGCTAATTTAGTGTCTTTGAAATACTCTTCAAAAGCTACAAACACCTACTGCAGATAGAGTTTTCCTGCTTAAGAAGTTAGGCACAGCCTTGTACTTGACATTGCAGCAATTTCAGCAAGGTTTTCTGCTGCTGATCTAGTCCCTGAAGAAACGAACGCATGACCTCATCTGGGCAGTGCCCACAATGGCAGCACATGTTCCCACAGTCTTACTTTACGTCTGCTCCTTCTGTCAGGACTGGCGGGATGAACGGGTCAGCTCCTGACCTGGTTAAAATACCCTTTGTTCTCCTGGGCTGTTTTTGTCCTCACCCCATTGCTTACAGACTCCATTGCCCAGTCTTGTAAGTCACCGGCAAAACCGAGGATGTGGCAAGAGGTGAGTATTCCTTTTATGCTTGGGCTTACAGCATTTTTGCAGCATCCCCTCCCACCTCCCAGGAAGAGTTTAGAAGCTGCTGTCAGAATACCGACCTCCTGGGCTTGCCTAGGAGATTACGCTGCAGGCTCAGCTAGCCTGACTGTGGCCGCTGCTGAGCTTCTGCCGTTCCCACAGCTGTTGACCATGCACACGCACACACGGGGCTTTGACACTAACTTTATTAATCATCAAAAACGCATTAGATTATTGAACTAGCATCTCTTTGGAACAGTACCTGCATCATCTTTTAAAGGTAACCCAGTGCCGGAGGGTTTGGAAACTGCATTGGCTTTTCTACAGTTTCTGTTGGCCAGATGTGATAATTGGTGTCTGTTTCTGACATGAGAATTTTCCTGTCAGCTCTTACAAGGGGAGCCTCTTCTGCAGTGATAGTTGCAGATGTTGCTAATGTGAGCTGGTGGACTTTTCAGCCAAACAGCCGTCTCCAGGGTCAGTTTTCCTGGCTTTTCCAATATAACTTAACTGGTTTTAAAAATTTTCATTGTAACAGGGCTATCTTGCCTTCTGAGAAGTCTCTTATGCAGGTTACCCAGCTCTGTTTAGCTCTTGTTGCTGGATGAGTGGCAGTGCTGTTGTCTGATCTTTTCTTGGAGCTCAGTGCTCATTTTCTTCATGTTGAAGGGCTGGCATTCAGCCTCTCTCCTTCACTACAGTGATATCACATCGCTTTTTACAATGAAAGAAAAAAAGTCATCCTCCACTGAAGTAGTTTTTAAAATGTGAACTTAACGCAAAAAAAAAAGTTTAGCTGGCCTGCTAAATAAGATAAATACTACAGGAAATAACTCCAGCCCTATCTTTTCAAGTTCTTTAAATGCAATGAAACCATAATTACATGTGTTGATACCCCTGGGAAAGTAAGAGCGAGCTACAGAAACAGCTGGTGGTAGTAGGTGTGGTCTGGTCCCACAACACAAATCTTACAAAAACCAGCCTAATAACCACTATTACTGGAAACAACTTTACAGATATGTACATTTTAATAGCTAAAGCTTGCAGTTACATTATTCAGGAGGGGAGGGAACAGGGATCAGGTGTATTCCCTCTGTGCCCTAAGCAAAGTAGGCTATTGCACTGAGAAAATACGCTCTGTGTGTTGGATGAACAAGGCTTTCCCTCCTCTGCTCTCTGAAGCAGGTGGGCATCTCTCACTCTTGCCCATCCCCTCTGTGACTCCCCCTTAGCGAGGGGGCAAAGGCTGCATTTGAAGAGCATCATAGGTGTCCTTGGCTGCTGTACTGAGTCCCTGAAAAAGAGAAAAACAGGTGAGCTATGAGTGTGAGTGCTTAGGTGTCCCTAGGTGACCAGTCAGGAACAGGGTGGCAGGGGCTCGGTAGCATAAGTCTAAATTACAATTTTTTTTCCTTACAGAGGTTTTTATTCATGAGTGATTCCTTAGTCTTTGTATGGTGTCAATAGCCACAACTTACCTGAAGGCAAGATGCATCCTGACTCTTATGAGCATATGACTACAGTAACTCATCCTAACTGGTTATACAGAGTCTTAGAGTACATTTTATTTGCGTATTATTGACTATTAAGAGCTAACTGATGCTAGAGCAAACTTTGCTAAGTGAATAGACATCAACACATGAACTTTGTTCTCTGGCCTTCTCCTTTTTTCCTTCCCTTCCAAATTAGGAAGGGAAGTAAGATGCAACTCTGGGTAAGCTGGCAGTGGGGTTTCAGATGGCTGTGAACCCTGGGAAGATCCCCTCACATCCTGTGATGCAGCAACCTTCCTCCTGCTGGCCTGCTGGGGTGAGGGTAAGTCAGCTGTAACATCTGGGTAACTTTGAGTCATGACAGCTATTTGGCAACCTGAAGGTTTCCATTTAAGCAATAAACAGTTTGGAGGCAGAACTGTCTCTGTCATCTGCCACAGTCAAAAGGTGGTACTCCGAGATGTGGGACTGTGGAAATGGTTCCTACCAGAGGAGCTAAACAACTGTTCCTGCCAGTTGTTTTTAGAACGTGAAACCACTTTATCGAAGTACCAGCAGCATGGTCTTTGCTCTGAATCTGAGTAACTATCCTCAGAAGGGTGCTTCGAAAGCTCTGTTTCATCATACATTGCTAACAGTGCAGTTAGATATGTTACTACAGGCCACAATTAAGCCCTGCAGACAGATGATGGGAGCAGCTGCTCAAGGTGTTGTTTACCTGGTAGACGCCTTCGTTCCCTTTGCCGCGCCGCCTCTGCTGTTTTGGGAAAGAAAACCAAGCATAGATTAATGGGTGCAAAAGGAAAGAAGGAGCTGTGCTTGGCCTGGACACCTTCTGCACCGGTGGGAAAGTGCCTGCTAAATCTGGACCAGTCCAGACATGCTGCGAGGGCTGTGAAGGAGAAAATAGTGAGGATTGGAAATAAAAGGAAATTATTTTGGTTTGCTGACATATTTTCCTGTCATACTGTTATAATGCTGCTATTTCTTAGATTTACTGTAATGTATAGAGATTTGGCAGCATTCCTATAGGCACCAGTTGTTTTATGAGCTGAAGGCACACCTGGAAGAAATGGGGCTATATATTTTTGAGTTGCTGTATCTCTGTGTCTGAGGAACTCTGCCTTCTCTTGCACAGACATGGATAAGTAAGTAAATTCTCTAGCACACATTTTGTAATCTTTCTGCATGTTCAAAGGAACTGCAGATAAGGCTGTCTGAGGACAAAGTCACACAGGATTCAGTAAAATAGGTACTGGCACTGTCATGGTACAAGTAGAGCATGGAAACAAGATCCCTGCAGGCCAGCCAGGTACAAAGAAAAACCTTCTTCCTGAACCCACTTGCTATTGCATTCCCCTGGTTATGAGGAGCTGCCAGGCACAGCAGCCCAGTTGCGCACAAGAGCACGATTTCCAGGTGAGAAGCAGGGACAGCAGACCTTACAGCACCCGGGGTGGAAGCTGGCACATCAAGTCCATGGCTTGTCAGAACTGCCCCACTGCAACAGAGCTCTGACTGTATTGCAACCGTGTGGCAAGGTGTAGTGCCTGACACAATTAAAGTCTCAGCAGCCTGCTAAATGGTCATAGGTGTAGAATGAGATAAGGGGCTTGGTGTTCCCATCCCCCCAGTAATAGAAACATTCATAAAAACATGGTGCAGCTTTGTAAACCCAAAGCTTGTAAACTGAGCTGGACTATGGCAGAGGGGCATTAAAATAAAAAGGGGAGGGGATTAAATGTCAGTGTTGCTGCAGCATTTCTCAACACTAAACTTTATTTTGAAATGGCCCTTTATTCACGTTTCAGAGGGAAAGGAAAGGTTATATATAAGACACTTTGACATAAAATAGAACCTGTGTAGGTCACAGCAATTTTTCATTTTGCCATAAAGAGTGTGCCCAGACAGTTTGTTTTCAGCACAAGCTTCCCTCCCCCAGCCATTTCTGCACAGACCTAAAACTCCACATTTTCTGCCAGCTTGAGACAACTGATGTGTCCCTTCTTAAACGTTTCAGAGTGGAGGTGGAGGAAGGAGAATGTTCCCCCCATTACTTGTCTGAAGACAGGCACGAGGAGGAGCTTGTGAAGTCTTAGTTGTGCCTATAAAGCAGACCAGCCTCGACAGCCCAAAGAGGGGAAACTGTGAACCTCCAGCTCTGAACTGCTCTGGAGGACTGGGCTCTACTAATCAGAGTTGCTGGGCCACAGATGTTGCAGCACTTGAAACCAGACATTTCCTTCAACTCTCACCCATTTCATACTCTCTGCCTCCTCAGCTGGGGCAGCTGTCACAATCCTGCTCTCCCAAAGTTGAAATGTTTTCCATTATTCAACCTGCCCAGGGACACTGCTGATGTACGTACGGGCTGTGTTTCTAATACTGAAGGGACAAAGCTTACTGTCTGATCTCCACCTTGCTTATGGCTACTGCAGCTATGTGCCTTATTTACTGCTGCACCAAACATGCTGGTTACTACAGGAAATAGGTAACTGCTCTCAGCTGTGCCTGTAGATGCTGTGCATTGCCAGGGCTCCCGTGTGCAAGGCAGCTACGTGCAGCCAGGGCTGCTGCTCTGTGAGGGAACAACAATGAAGAATTTTTCATTCCAGGCTTTCACCAGGAAGGAAAGCAGGACTCACCTCTCCCTTCATTCCGATTTCACTGTACGCCTCGCCCATCTTGTCCTTCTGCAGTGACTGCAAGCAGAGGGGGGGGAAGTCAGCATGTTATTAGAAAAACCAAGCTAGCCCCTGGGTTACTTCACTCCAAGCTTGTGCTTCTGAGGCTGCCTTGCCTTCAAACCTTCAGTATGTTCCAGAGAAAAAGGGACAGTGGAGGGACTTGGTTAATATGCATTTAAGACAGAATCAAATCTACTTAGCTTCGTCTGCAAACACTTCAGTGAATATACTTCTACCCTCAAACAAGTCATTTACCTAGACTGGCACCAGATACAATTCAAGCTCTTCAAAGACTAGCTTTAAGTAACATTTGTTCAGGAGACAAACCTGAACATGCAGCTCAGGCCCAGAGAAAAGGGAAGTTTAACACTGCAGGGTGAAGGTTAAGAATGAGGCGCTTTTCCTTCTTCCATCAGGGGAAACAATAACCAAATGCTTACAACCAGCTGTGATCAGAGCACCTCAGTCAATAATGAAGAAGACTAGTCTTGGAAACAAACTCATTTCTCAACAAGCACACGGAAGGACAAGAGTTAAAAACATGAGCATTAGCATTCAGGTACCTATCTTTTGGAGCACAGACCACACCACATTTAGCTAGAGTTAAATCAGTTAAATCAAGTTGTTCCTAAGTAGCCACTCTTAGATACACTGGTGTTTGGCCTTTATCAGAGAGCAGTCACAGAGGCTGGAGAACAAGCACATAAAAAAAACTACAACATCGGTCACATGGGATGAAGATGGGTTAGTCACTAATGGCTAACATAAAGGGATCCACAGGTATCTTGATCCATATACTTTTCTCCATCTGCCAGTGTTGTTCTCCTATCATGGAGAAGGGAGCAGAAATTTTCTAGCAAAAGAGGAGGAGGAGGTAGAAGGGAAGAAAAGTCTTTGAAAACAGCTGTTAAGTTTGAATGAAAGCTGGAATTGAGTAGGGGGGAAAAGTGAAATAGAAACTCCTATTTCTAGCCATCCCTCCCTCTCTTCTCCCTCCAACACTCTACTCACAGTGTAGACGGTGTCCTGTGGGTTCTTTCTTCTCTGCTGTAAAATGAAAGAAGAAAGATTCCAAGTGTTTCACTGCCAGCATCCCCCACCACCTTTCATGTGCCTATGCATTTGCTCTAAGGCACAGCTACAGCTCTTAGGGACATGCTGTGCCCATTACAGCCCAACTTGTCTCCACCCATAAGGCTCTGTTAAAACAACTTGTTCTCTAAAAAATTAATTTTAATAATAGATAAAACATAGCTGTTCTCTGCTCAATCCCTAGAGCTGTCACCTGCAGGCAAGCCCTACATGCTGATGAAGAAGGTTTCCCCTCTCTTTTCCTTTGAAACCATTGGGCTCTGCAGCAGAAACAGTTATTTTGGCTGCTACTTTGCTTTGTTGGCACTTGTTTGATGGCATCACGTGCAGGGAGCTCTCGTGAAACACCCACTCCTGCCTTGTCCGCTCCACATCCGCCCCAAGGCTGGGTGTCACTTCCTATTCTGGGTGGCTGCAAGCTCTCCACAAAGTGACGGGGGGGCACGAGGGGCAAAGATCAAAGGGGAGGAGGGGAAGGTTTACTCCTGTCCCCACTATGCTGCCAGCCGCCTGAGTTACTACACAGATTTTTTGCCATTCCCTCTCCAGGAAGGCACTGGTGCTTAGCAAACACGTGATGACTGCCTGCATGTCTAAACAGCGGTTAGACACGAGAAGGAAGGAACCAGATTAAAAGAAAAAGGGTGCATGTGTGGGAGAATGTTACCTGGTGTCTCCCGCCCAGCTCAGGGTCTGCACCTCGCTTTGCCCCCAGGACATCGTATTCATCTCTGTGGCCATGAGACAGTTTCTGAAACATGAAAGCAAGAAGCAGTGATGGACATTATGATGACGAGAAACTAGATCTTGACTTAATGCAGGAAAAGAAAGGGAACCCAGCTTGGTGTCCAACTTCATGAGTACTGTATTTGAGCTAGAGATTTATTTTTACCTGTTAATGCAACTGTCAACAAAAATGTCTGTGACTAAGCCACAGAAATGACAGTGGCAGCCTGTGCAGCACAAAAACTGCAAGCCATTGCATCAATAACCTGTTTTAAGTAGAACTGAGGTGAAAATGATAAAAGTATGAGGGGGAGGGACTCTGACTTTCATGCTTTTTCTCCTACTGGTGGGTGACGATCCATGAGCTTGTTTTTTCTTGCAGAGCAGCTTGTCTAAATTTGCATCAAGAAGTTACAGAAATTTCATGCCCAACACATTCCTTAGCTGGGAAAGGTTACCTTGGAAGAGAGCAAGGGAGAGATTTCAGGTCAGAATAATACTGCTGACAGATTGCTACTGAAAAGGTGTCATGAGACACTTCTTAAATTGAATAAAATGCTTTAGTCTTCATACGTTACACAGTTACACAGTAGACCTCATCACAGGATGTGGCTCTGGTCAAAAGCACGAGAGAGGAAAAAAAAAATCAAAGAATGACAAAACATATTAAAAATAGCTAGAGTTTAATGCTGCCGTTGAGTGAGCTATTAGGCTGGGATGGACAGACAGGATCCTGTCTTTGTCCTGAAGAACTTTCTGATGCTAGCTATGATCAGGGCACAGAGGGCAAGGTGCACCTCTGGTATGATCTGGTACAACAGGTCTCACTGCGGGGCAACACGAAAGCAAGGGGATGGAGAGAGCTGGGCTGTGATGACTCAGGTTCCACACCCTCAGTGACACAAGAGCCGCAGTTGCCAAAAGTCAGCAACACAGCCCTCCTGGGCATTTGCCCTTTCTCCAGCATACATCAAATAACATTGGCAAGATGGGTGCTGGCACTCCTCTGAGCGGCCTGAGGAACAGCAATCATCAGGAGCCAACTGCAGAGGGCCAGGCGAGAAACTGGGGCAGGCACATCATATAGAACCGTCTGGTGGCTTTGTGCGCACACAGACACAAGCAGAGCTCACACGCACAGCTCTCACAGGTGTGTTACACAGCACAGCACACCAAGCACTGCCTCTGAAACAGTCTGGCTTCTGGGTGTACTTTCTGCTCAGTGGATCAAATCAAGAATGTACAGCCCATATATCTACCTAGCATCCAGCCAGGTAAGAGACAACAGAAGCTGCCCTTGTCAGGTTTTATCTTTCCTCCTTGCAACTGCCATGCTGCACACTTGGGTACAGTGCTTTCATTACCTGGGTCATCCAAAGCTTTTCTCATCCATTGGCAATTCACTATCTATAAGTGCCCTAGAAAGTCTGTTTTGGTAGCAAAGCAAGCAAAAACCAGTAGTTACTTACATTATACACATCGTTCTGGCCTGGATTCTGCTGTGGTTCAGAGGCCTGGCTCAGCTAGAAGAGAGACCATACCATGAGCAGAGAGACAGTGGTTCTGTTTGGTCCTGTCATTCCCTCTCTCCTACTAGGTACTCTCATCAGAAGCAAAGCAATCCATAAGCAGCCACCTGTGGCACACATGGGGCTACAGGCCACACAAGCCACTGCTGCTCTGGCACTTACATCCACGTGCCAGCTTGCTCTCAGCAGCCGCTCATTTTATTTGCATGTAACACCAGCTCACAGCTACTCAAAGCATTTGCATTTGGTGGGAGTTTTTTTCCTCACCACTGATTTTGTGTTCACATTCCATGCGTATCATAATTCTGTGCTATTGAAAGTAGCTCTATCAGGCTATAAAATCATAGTTGCAGTCTAAGTAAAAATGGGTATCTGGGGCTGCTAACAACCAAAAGCACACCCCCCACCCCCCCCAAGACCCCAATCCTTCATCAGAAGTGCTGCCTATAAAGTTCCTGGGTATCTTCAGTTTCAGAGGACACAGGAGAACCCCATGCCCCTCGGGAGTGACATCTGGCTTGAGGGGCTGTGGTGCCATCCCAATAAGTTGGCATGAGTAGCAAATAATGAGTAGGTAAAGGCTTTCCCTTCTGTGACTCCTTTTTAGCTCAGATCCCCACAGTATTTATGAGCAGTCACTTGCTAGGCCAAACTTTCAGGAAAAAAGGGCATGATCAGTTACAGCTGCTACTTTGCATTCCAGTCTTTTCCAAAAAAGTGTCAAACTCAATTCTGCATTGCTGTAGCCTCCTTGAGTTGTTACTGTATGTTGAATTCTTCATTATAAGTATTTTTCTAGCTAGGTTTGTATTTAGGCATATGATAAACTTGACTTTGTTTTTTAAAATCATATATGTATTCATTACAGGTTACCTGTTCCACCTCTATTCCCCCTTAAAGTGCTATTATCACCCTTTAATCTTTGGCCCAGCTAGTAATTTACCAAGCATCTAACCCACATCTCTTGCAACAGAGCCTAAATGTTTACGTGCATTGGCCATGGGTTCCGTCAGTAAAAAGCTCACAACAAAAACAAGGCTGTGTGCTTGGCAAAAGTGTCCACAAACAATTCCTCTGGCCAGGAGGTGAAGTAAAATATATGACACAGCCTGAAGGATGTATAAAAAATCCCAAGGTTTGGGACAAGACAAAGAACCCCCTCAGAAAACACCCCACCAGCTTCTTTGTGCTTTATGGTGGTGTTTCAGCTGCAACGCCTCTGCTGCTTTCAGCTGTGAAACTCCAGCATAACCACAGGCTTGGCTTTCCTCTTCCCTCTGCTGCTTTCCCTCATGTAGCAGCTCACTTTCTGCAGCTGAACACTGTGCACATCGCCAGCAAACAGCTAGGCACACCAGGACAGGGAGAGCTTGCAGACCAAAAGGTGAGGGACATTTTCTCTAAGCAGGAGCCATTTCCAGCTCTGCCCCATCAGGAGAAACGGCACAAGTTTCTACCCCGCAGTAGCACACTTAAGACATGCTCTGGGTGGGGGAGGAAGAGTGGCTGGCAAGCACACCACGGCTGTGACAGCTCCTTGTGCCAGGGTACACGCTCCTCCACGGATGCTTTGCCAAGTCTTCCTTAACTACTGTGCTCTCACACTACACTAGGTGTGAAGGTCCCACCATGTGCCCCAGCGGCTCATCCCTCTAGCAGCTTCAAAAAGACTTCAAGTGCCAAAGCAGAACTTTCATCTGCAGTCAGGATTTACACTGACCACAGAAAAAGGTTTCTCCTTCACCGTTACCAAGTTCTGCTCATTTCCTCCAAACATCACTCTCTTGCTCTGCGTTCTGCACTGGCTTTGCAGTCCTGAGAGAAGATCCCACTGCAGAGCCAGTGGGGCACCAGCAGCAACTAACCCTCATCACCCCACCAGGTGCCCTGCGAGTGACCTCAGCTGTTACCTGTTGAGAAGTAAACTGAGATTCCAAGCACAGCAAGGCTTTGCTTCAGGGGCAGGCTGTGCCAGATGTACTGACAGCAGCCAAGACACCCTTGCACCTGCTCAGGCTTGGCTGAAAGCATCACTGCATTGGAGTGCCCTGTGCCAGGGAGAGGCAGACAGCTCCTCTCCCACCATTAGCAGAGCTGTCAGAACACGCACAAGTCTGGAAATGTACGTGCCTCCATCACATTACGTTATCTTCTTCCATGGAAGTGCACTAAAGGCACTAAATGTCTTTCTAGATGCCAAACAGCTGCTGGATGGTCGCAACAGCCCACTAAGTATTGTCCCCTTGACTCCTCTCCCATGGTTGCTGGGGCTGTATAATTTTCATCATTACACTCTTACAATCAAAGATGTCTGACTTGAGACATTTTTAATACATCCTTCACAAGCCTGGCATTTATTCTGAATTTTCTGTATATCCTGTCCTTCCTTTCCAATGACAAAGGAGTGGAATAAACCACATCACTGTTGATTGGGCATTTCCCAGCTACAGTATTCACAATCTCTAACTGTACCCATAACTGTAGCATCAAAACACTCTCATATAGTCTCTTCCCCTCCATTCATGAACCTTCAGAAAGAACTTCCCCAGATTGCTCAGCAATGACAGCAGAAAATGGGGAGGAGAGAGGGGAGAGGGGAGAGGGGAGAGGG